>CAJDSM010037288.1:8930-26058 GCA_903981925.1 Ostrea lurida
AGAGAAGTGTAGCATCCGAGAAATCTCTCACACTGTTTCCATAATTTCCTCCAAAACATGTAGAAACTATGGGACATGAGAAGTTCTTCCTTCATTTATAAATATCTCTAACAAACAGATCCAATTGCAACACTATATCTCAATAGATATGTCCCAAAAGTTCGAGCTAGGACACCTTGTTGGCCATCTGAAAAGTGTTGGTGATATATCTACAGATAAAGGACATAATAATATCTGAACAATATTTCGGGTGATTGACCACTAAAATACTGCCGCACCAGAAAGCCCGGTGGACCAGAGGACGTTCTCGTGATAGGAATAATTCTTATCCTGGATTGATCATCTAGCTAATCCGGTATCGAAGAGTCATTATCCAGTGAATCTGAGCATTCCCTTGTCCATCGTACACATGTGATAATGGTTGAAGTTACCTTTGGAGAGAGAGAGGAGTATGACGAAGAGAAGAGAGAGAAGATAGCGATGAGAGAGACGAAGAGACTGTTCATAACATCACTGCTCCGAAGGTTAGTATACTGCAAGTAGAGAGAGGAGGTGGGAGATGTTCTGGTTGTCATCTAGTCCTTATTGTGAAGGTTAGTAAGTTGTGGGAGAAGATGGGCCCAGACATGTCTTATGATAAAGTGTGGAATAATATTGTTTGTTTGTTGTTGTTGAATTAGATTTCATAAAAGGTAATTGGTAATCTGGCATGTGCATTGATAAAGGGTTTTTCATAAGAAATTATAAAGTCCGTTGGGTAGCAGAAGCAGACGGGCCACGCGCGAGAATATGGAATGCGGAAGAACATCAAAAGACTTGCTGATCTGGCAGAGCCGCAGACACCAGTGGTTAAGTGATGTAATTTGAAACGAGGGCAGTCCTTCATGTCCACCTCTCACCAACAGCAGCAGACACAACTGCACTCTTTCAAGAACATAAAGAAGCAGTCCGTCAGAACGATTTGGAGGATCCGCCATTCGAAAAACCAATAAAGGTGAACCAGATTGGGGTGGCGTTAGATAAGAATTAATGTGCAGATTTAGATGTATAGGCAGGTGGTGATGTAAATGGCCATGAGGCCCAGTGGTGGAGCCCCTGCGGTTAAACCTACAGGAATAGGACCTACGCTGAATTTGGAGGAGTGACTAGGGCTCAAACCAAGTATTGTAAAACTAGCCAAGCTCCGAGGGACTATGATTGAGAGTAGAATACCTGATGAGAAACATGGGTTACTATTCACCACAGTAGAAGGAGGAACGCGGCCAGACTCACCCAAACACTGTGGAGGCTACAGATGGAGATAAGACCATGCTGACTATTGCGGAGATATAGTTGAAGTAAACTGCTGAGTAAAAACACTCACAAAAAGAGCCACTTTTATATCAGAACACCGTGGGCACATATCTGAGTGGGACGCAGCACTATGGGGTCCGGACTATGCTGTAGTAGACAATTCAAATGAAAACGGAGAAATATCGTGAGAAATATAGAGTTATATGGAAAATGAGGGAGCTGCATTGTATATTGAGCACCTGTAAACAGTTTTGATCTCTCATTATCTTTACACTGCTCGAATGGTTGCTACAAATTGAAGGCCGTGTAGCAAGAGAATGAGGACATTTGTGCTAGCATTGAAGGTCTAATGAAAACGCCAGTGGCAGTTTCACAAGATCAATTACTGCTTTTAGTTACCATAGTGACGAAGGTATTGCAGTATATATACGTCATCGCTAGTTCATCGTGTGTCAGTGTGGGTGTATAAGAACAGAGTGTTAGTGGTATCTTCTCAGTCACTGAACCATTAATTAGAGAGGCTTATTCAGTATCTAATATACACATTAGAAGAATTGGGAGAGGATTACACCGTTCTTTTGAGGGTCAAGAGAGCTCATAGGATATACATCTCAAATGATACAACTATACAGTGTGTTAATCGTACACAAAATTTAGTTCCACAAAATTGAGTTCTATTTCAAATCTTTGTGGCTTTGGGTATCATATAAAGTAAAAACAAACTAAAAAGCAAGACAATAGTTATTAATATGACATATAAAACTTGCAGTATAAGAACATCACGTAACAAGCATAAGTTAAAATGAATTTCAACACTTTACAGTCGAACACTAGTTCTTTATAGTGATACACACTTATAATGAATTCACATTTACAGTTAAGTTTTTCGTTCCCTGTCTAATTTAACAACTATTTTGTGCAAAATTTTAACTAGGGATAATATCCGAATTAAGTCATTTACTGTAAATCTCTAAATTCTCTCTTCAAGTACTTCAAGTAATAAGAGTTGTTTTTATTCTGAGTATACATCGTGTTTTCTGAGAGGAGGTGGAGAGGAGATTTGTTCGATTTCCATCAAAAGAAGGTAGTTAGAGTTAAAATTTACACAAAGAAATGAATAAATACCTGGTATCTTCTCTCCTATGTTTATGTTGATTCCGATATTTGCGGGTGAGACCTTGTAACTATCATAAAAACCCTGATATATCTCCAATGACCGGTCTTTCTCAGTTTCAATAATTTTCGACAATATTAAATCTCCTCTTTTTGTGACGGGGGGGGGGGGGGAAGGGGGTGGGAGGGGGGGGTGGGAGGAGGGTGCGGGGGGGGGGGGGGGGGGGGGAGGGGGGGGGGGGCGGTGGGGGGGGGGGGGGGGGGGGGGGGGGGATAGACTATATGAAGAAGTCACAGGATAACTCATCAAGATGAGGTTTAGTAAAGTAAACCGCGATAAATTACAAAATGAACGGAGAGTACTCTCACTATTTGAGATTGTAAGTTGTAAAGACTTTGGGATAACATATTGAATATCGCAATATGATCAAAGGAGAGTGTTAAAAAGCTAGAGTCTGAGCATTAGATTATTATGTCTATTTGAACACTCAATTATCAAAAATGACTAGATGGGATTGATAGTTGTTTTCACTACACAATCAATCCCAAAAGTATAAAGGATAACGGTGAATTGAATGTACTAGGTAGTTAAAACTACTGGAAGCCTACAAATTTTTGAACGTCTACTCTCTTAACAATCTTGTATAGTCAGTAATGTATTATTCCGTTAGTCTAGTTAGTTCAGAATAATCTTTTATAATTTATTTTTGTATTTTTGTGAATGGAAGCCCTGTTTGGTTAATGTTATTCACTGTAATCCTCCCGATTTTCCGTTGATTTCTAACGAGCTTTTCACTAAGTTTCGGATTAGTTCAGGATACCTCTCTAATTTTAATTGGCTTTAATGTTGTGTTTTTGTCTTTGGACGCGGTAGAAACCTCTGTGCTAGATCTGCACGAGGTGACAACATCCGTGTAGATACACACACAGTTACAGTTTGCAGATCATATACAGCTATCATTAAATTCTCACATACAAATTGGCATTCTCCTTTATACCATTGAATATTTTTTATTTCTTTGTGGGGTGGGGCAAAGGGGGGGTCCTTAGCAACTCTTTGAGTTTATATATGGAGTGTGAAATCAGAGTAAAAGTTGCAATTATTTTCGGTTTATTGGGATTATGGCACAGTTCAAACGCGAATAATTGACAGGTTTATGTGTCCAAGAACAATGACCTCCTGTAGCGTAATTTTGATTTGCTATAGGTGAGAATAGTAGTTTCAAGTAATGCTAGATTAGCTGAGTTATCTGTACACACGTGGATGTTGATTTGCTATATGCACGCACTCTGTTCAGTAATGATTATGTTACCTGGTTGATCTCACAAGACCTCGTTCAGCAAGTACAGAACGAGACTAATTCAAAGGCTGAATATCGGGAGGGTGTACAAATTATTGGCATGAGTTATATGATTTTCGTTGGCCTGATACACAAGTGTTATGACGTAGGGGGGCGAGTGGTGGGTGTGTTATCTTCATTCTATTTTTTAAGGTAAGAGATCGCAACAGGTAAAGTGGGTGGTTGTATATGTGAACAAACAAATTAAACATACAATCTGTCCCTGATTGGAAACACATTCATAATGAAAGGAACATTATGTGGAGGTGGACCGGGAAGTCCCCTCCGGGGTACAGGACTAGATTCAGTAATCTAAAATTAATACCGGGTTAATATTTCGGACCAAGACCTACCGTATACAACATGCAACTACCGTAAGCAGTCAATAGTAACTCTATCCTGGTACATAGACCCCATCAAGAATAATAGATACAGGCCAGCCAAGTTACAGGAAAATGAAACACTGTTACCAGAGTTTAGCAGCAGTTTACATCCTAATAGGAAATTACAATACAGCCCTCCAAGTTATAAAGGAAAAAAGTACACCGGAATACAGAGCCTACAATGAAATATTTGTCCGTATTAAATTTTATATACAGCCATTCCAAAGTTTATACTTAGAAACGAACTTTTTTGAACAGCGCTACACAGTGGAAATACAGCCATCCATATAATAAGGTCTTAGATACAAACCTACAAGAATAGATGTCGCCATGTTATATATAGAAAGACTTATTAACCAGCCCTATACTTTATAAGATGTACTCTATCCCAGTGAATATAAGAAATGATTAGTAAACAGCCCTATGGAGTAAAATACCAAGATTAGGGAAAACGCATGAATTATATTAACGTATGCACAACAACCTTTAACGTAGAAAACACACGTAGAAAATGAAGACCTGATGGTATTTGGTTTATTTACTTCGAGTTACTTTCTTTATCATCTTGTGAATTGAACAATTCAATTTTTTTATAATCCTTTGTCAAAATTGTCCTTTCGTTGTTGCTGGTACCATGATTTTTGGAGCCCTCTTGGTTAAGAAGAGTGGTGGATTGGGGAGATAAGTTTGGGTCGATGTTTTATCATCGATGAAAGGAACAGCAAATTATTTCAAAATATTTCTAAAATAAATTTCTATAGCAAATATGGGCAGACATTAATTATATTGAAAAAAACGTTTTAGTAAGCCTGGATCTATTGAACCAACTTGATATTATTTTTTTATTTTTAATTTTATTATTATTATATTATTTATTTTTTTGCTCTATCAATATAAATTTTACCAAGGTACCAAAGTTAAATTTATAATCATTATGTCAGTGCTATTTTCTTCCATGGCTTGTCAACTAAAACAATTTGGATGAAACAACAGTAAAAAAATAAGAAACATTGAAACGTATGCGCCAGTAAGGTATGTGCGAAATTCCGTTAATAGTTAATTACTTCTGGTATGGACAGGTAATAGTTCGCTTTCTAACTGTCCACAATAGTATTCTAAGCTCATGAATTATCTTTGCTTTAAACATAAAATACGATCAATTGGTGATAATAAAAAGAGAAAATAGATGATGGTATCGTTATATGTATAGTTAATATGTGATAGTAAAGAGAAAATAGAATGATTGGTGAATATCGGGTTCTATTGTGATAAGTATAATTGTATAGTAGAGAAAATAGATGATGTGGTTATATCGTTTTATATGTATGAGTATATTAGTGAATAGTTAGGAGGAATAGATGATGTGAAATCCAGTAAGTCAGTTAAAATGTTTATTAGTATACTTGTGATAGTAAGAGAGAAATAGATGATTGTGATCATCGGGTTGTATAATACAGTGATTTCCCATTCATTATGTCGATTTCATATATCCCAAACGAAACTAGAAAATAAGGGACCCAAGGTCTTCCATGTCCCTGCTTCGATTACTTGGATAATTTTATTGCTTGACATTACGGCAAACTAACTAACTCAAATTGTATGACAAACGGGACGATTTCAAGCCTTCCTCCATGGTCAACTTCCCATATTTATGTAGCAATATGCCATCATACACTTGCATGAATGGTGTGTATGTCTTCTCAACTATTCGATTACGCAAGGAGGGCCTTGTTCTGGGCGTATGATCAAGTTTTGAATCGTGGGGGCAAGGTACTTACAGACAATTGTTTTGCAGGGGTTTCAAAACAGTTCACGTTAAGGCAGCTTTTTCGGCGGGTAAATTCTATGGTCGGGTATAACAAATTTAAAGTTTACCCATATGACCTAATCAGTTGAAGTCCCAATGCTGGTCTGTATGTGTTCTTTCATAGCCCATTTGTTAAGGGCCGTTTTCTTTTTCACACACCTGATTTTGACTACGGACCTGTTCCGTTTACCTGATCAAGAGAATATGGCTCAGACGCGGTGTGACCGGTGCAACAGGGGAATGCTTACTCCTGCCTACCACCTGATCTCACCATGGGGTTGCCAGTCGTGTGCCACTCGAGTTTTGTATTCTAATTAGGGGCATCCTTCAACGAGATTAATCCTGTTCGTTATCTTTTTGCCTTTACATCAGTAACGATGTGAATAGTAAATGAGAAAAATGATGATTGGTGAATATCGTTTAATATGTATGTATGATTAGTAAAAGAGAAAATAGACTGAATTGGGATACTTATATTTGAATATAAAGAGAAAAGCAGATGATTGGATAGATTATCATTATATGTGATAGTAAAGAGAAAATAGATGATTACATATATCCTTTATATGTATGTTATATGTGGATAGTAGAAAAATAGATGATGAATTGGGAAACGTTTATCATGTATATTGTTGAATATAAAGAGAAAAGTAGATGATGATTGGGATATCGTTATATAATGATGTTGTAAGTAAAGAGAAAATAGAATGATGATGGGATCATCGTTTATATTATTTGAATATAAAGAGAAAGAATAGATGATTTGGATTCGTTTATATGTTATGTGTTGTATAGTAAAGAGAAATAGATAGTTGGGATATCGTTTATAATGTATGTATATGTGATAGTAAAGAGGAAATAGATGATATGGATATCGTTTTTAAAAAATTTAATTTTAACTTGTTACGGACGAATTTGGATTGGCTGAACAGATTGAGGAACACATTATTTTTGTGTATAATAAACCTTGCTCTTTGTGTTGGGCGTCCTAGAAAAATGAGTGTCACAATGCATTTGACCGTCTGTTTCTACTTTGTTGCTACGAGTACAAAATTCGGTCCGGCCTCATCTGCAAAATTCTTACTATCGCTTCGCAAGTTAATTCATCAACAGTACAACGTATGGTAATTGTTCTAATTAAATTAATAAGGAGATGAAAGCTAATTATTTGACCATAGATGTAAATACATTATAATCACTGAAACTTGGTGCAGTTTTACGCCTAATGTAATAATCCGATTGTTCGGGTGGATTATACAATCGTTAAACTGCCCACTAAGTTAGATTATATCGTATAGCCCTAGGTCAAAACAGCTTCATTCCTTAATAAGTAAAGAGATAATAGAGATGATTGGGATACGTTATATGCAAAGAGGAAGTAGGTAATAGGAAGATAATCGTTTATATGTATTATATGTATGATAGTATAGAAAATATATGATTATGGATACCAACATTTTAAATGTTGAAACGAATAGCTTTTTCCAACTATGCAAATTATCCAAGATTTATTTCATTTAACTAAGTCAAGGTATATTCTGTGAATAAATTCAAAAAACATACCTTAATCATCCTCGATTGTTGTAATGAAGTAAATTATCATGTCTTTACTATTGTTGACTATTGTCCGTGTTTTTGCGATCCTAAATAAAAGTTTATGAAAATAACTAGTAAAAGATAGATAGATTGTATTTCCATGTTTCGCTTTAGATATCTTACCTAGTTGTAAACAATATCATTTTCTGTGAAGTGATTCAGTTGTCAACATCGTGATGAATCTTGATAAATAATGTATGCTATGTTTTTAAGAGCTGAAAATTCCGACAGAAATGAAGTAGATATGTAAATAGAAAGAAATTTCCCTTTTTTGAAAAATACATGAAGGTATGACTGCACGCGTCACTCAGACACGTCATGGTGTGTAAGCGTCACTCAGACACAATGTATGAAAGTGAATGTAAACGCGTCACTAGACAACGTCATGAAGTGTTAAAGGTCATTCAACACAATCACTAAAAAGTTGAAGTTAGTAAACGCGTCATCAGACACCGTCGTGAAAGCGTGTAAAAAACGCGTCACTCAACACACACGTCAATGAAGTGTGTAAACGCGTCATCACACGCATGAAGTGTGGAAAACCGCGTCACTCAGACACACGTCATGAAGTGTATAAACACGTCATGAATTGTGTAAACGCGTCACTCAGACACACGTCTTGAAGTGTGTAAACGCTTCATGAAAAAATATGCTTGCGTGAAATGTTGGAGTTCATACCATCAAGTATTTTAAAAAAGAAATGTATTCCTAAAATAAAACTTAAGTAAATGCTAGATTATAGTGTATGAAAGTGTCATATAAAACTAGTGTAAGGGATAATTTCATGTAAAATAATTGGTATAAAATAAAATGTACAGTAAATATCAATTTGATATAACACTACAGTGAGTGATAATCTGATAGTCCCATTCGAGATTTTTTTTTATTTCGCATGTTTTTTGGGGAAGTACCTGAAATGGTTTTTTACGTATGGCGTTCAGGGCGGTAGCAGTGAGGACTGTATTCAGTTCGGTCGCCTAACGTGACACGAGAACCCTGTTTCTTAGGTCATATCCTACAGACCCGTGACTTTTACTTCTAATGTCTGACGTTTGACAGAGAACATTACAAGTTTTAATTCTGACGCGTCGCCGGGATCGAACCTGAGCCTTCCGAGGCGAATACCCTAACCACTCGAGCTAGTACCGCAAACAATATAATGCTAGCTTAATATAAATTTGTAGTCAATGCTAGCTCAGTAAAAAAAANCGAATACCCTAACCACTCGAGCTAGTACCGCGAACAATATAATGCTAGCTTAATATAAATCTGTAGTCAATGCTAGCTCAGTAAAAAAGTGTAGTAAACGCTAGATTGTAAATGTTCGTTTGATATATTCCACCATCACCTACATAATTAAGGTGTATATTCGACACGCAAGAGCTTGTTCTTTGTATGCTCAGTTTTTAATCGAGGCAGCCATTTACAAACAAGTTGCTGTTCATGGGGTTTCAATAGTCACGTTTAAGGACATAATTTCGCAAAGTCTATGGCCGTTATAACGATCTAGTTCGCCAGTATGGCCTGCTATTGCGTCAAATGCTGTCTGGTGTGTTTCGTAGTAATTGTTGAGCCGTTTTTCATACACTGATTTTGACAACGGATTACTCCGTTTACCTGATCAAGACAATGGATTCACGGAGGGTGTGACCGGTCGACAGGGGATGCTTACTCCTCCTAGACACCTGATCCCAACTTTGATGTGCCAGGGGTCCGTGTTTGCCTAACTCTTATTTTGCATTCTATTTGGGACTTACTAGATTGATCACTGATCGTTATCTTTAAATATAACTAGTAAATGATAACTTAAACTATAGTATGAATAAATCTAGATTTAAAAAAACCCAACTTAAACTATAGTAAATGTTTCTTTCATGTATAACTACAGTAAATGATAGAATGATATAAAACTATAGTAAATGTATATATTTGAGGGGGCATAACGTATCATTACGACCTTATTAAAGATCTTAGTGTGTAAAGATTCCCAGCCGGGGTTGTTATAGCGTGTCCTCTTGCTGCTTGACGTTCAATCCAGTCTAAATTTAGCATGCAATCTTAAACCACATTCTTATCAAATCCACCATTGTATTATCATGAATTTATTCGTCTTACTGGATAACCTTTGGAATCTCTTGTAAGTATCGTATTCTAATATGTATGTCCGTCTATTGTGAATGTTGACGAATGATATTTAAAAAAATCCCACGGTACCCATTAGTATGAATAGACACCCAGGTAAAATGCTAATTCGTGAAATAAAATGACATAAAAATTAAGTTGAGTAAGGTGTAAAGGACAAAAGAGTAAGCACAGACCATTCAAAAAGTTATTGAGCATTAACGTGCATACCACCCCGGTAAGTAACAGACCAAAACAGGAAGTAAATGAACACACGTGCTGTCAATATATCACGTGTACGGAAGTAAAGTATTGTGTCAAAATTGGGGTTTTAAAAACATATTTACTTTTCCACAGTAAGATGCATATGCACACCCTGATTTTGACTTTGGTTTGGATCCCTTTGTGTCACACGGTTCAAGGTTTGTCACTTTACACACATTCAATATCAAGCATTTGCTAGATATAAAATGGCGAAGTAACATCTATCTTATACATGTTATAGCATGCTATTCGTTATTCTGTGAAAAACATAATCTGCTGTTTGAATATTCTGATGCAGACTTTATTCACAGATGGTTCCCCGTGGCCAGTGCGAGAGTTCCGTGGGGCATGGATCGCCACTGTCGCTAACATAGACTGGCCATCTTCTCACTCCCTGACCACTGACCAACAGAAACAAGAGCTGATCACAATGTTAGACAGACTCCAAGAACAAAACTTCAACGCTCTTATCTTACAGGTAAGGACATCCGGAGACGCTCTATACAACTCCTCATTGGAACCTTGGAGCTACTACCTAACAGGAAAACAGGGTAAACCTCCCAGTCCCTATTATGATCCGTTAGAATTCGCCGTTCAGGAGTCTCACAAGAGAAACTTGGAGCTACACGCCTGGTTTAATCCGTACAGGGCAAGAAGCGGCAGTTCTTCGACATCTGGTTTGGCGCCAAATCACATGGCTAACAGATTTCCCAGTTATACTTACGCCTATGGTAAAGACTTGTGGATGGATCCTGGGGGGAAAGTGGTGCAAGACTTCATTATCTCCGTCTTTAGGGATGTCGTAACACGGTATGACGTTGATGGCGTACACATGGATGACTACTTTTACCCATATCCAGTATCTAGGTCAGCCTTTCCAGATTCTCACACCTATTCAGCGTACATTTCTCGAGGTGGTCATCTCTCATTGGCGGACTGGAGACGTGATAACGTCAACACTCTCGTGCAAGGAATATACACAACAGTTAAATCCATTAAATCTCATGTCAAAGTCGGCATCAGTCCTTTTGGTATCTGGAAGTCTGGTCACCCACACACTATCCGCGGACTGTCAAGTTATGACTCGCTTTATGCAGATTCGAAGAAGTGGCTGGAACTTGGATGGGTTGACTATCTGACACCTCAGCTTTACTGGAAAATAGATCCTCCTCAACAAAGTTACCCCGTCCTGTTAGACTGGTGGCTGCAACAAAACAAAATGAACCGACATCTATACGCTGGAAATTATGCCAGCGCTATCCAAGCAAAGTCATGGCCAGTTAGCGAACTTGAACGACAAGTTCAAGAATCTCGTGACCGACGTAATCACTTAAGTCTTGGAAATGTCTTTTTTAGCGCCAAAATATTTTCACATAATATTCATGGAATTGCTGATAGCTTCAAATCATCAGAATACTCAACACTCGCTTTACAACCGGAAATGACGTGGATTACATCATCTGCTCCACCATCACCACAAAATCTTCATGTAAGCTCAGATTTGAAGCTTCACTGGTCCCCTGATTCATCAAACACAGTGAGATCTTGGGCAGTTTACACCTTAAAAGCCGATGTATGGAACCTTGTTCACGTACTAAATAGGGATACATTAACAGTAAGCGTATCATCCGGGTACTGGGCCATACGAAGCGTCAATCGTGTAGGAAAGGCAAGCGACGCTGTGACGATCCATGTTAATGACGTATCTGTCAATGTTATAGGGAAGTAGTGACTGGTAAAATGGTAATGTATCATTAGGATGCACCTTAGCACATAAACTGTGCTCCCAATGCAGATAATGTGTTTAAAATAAAACATTTCATTAAAGCTTAAATTCAATAGTAATTAGTCCTAGTTCGATTTAAATAATCTTGAGTGTTTGTAACATTNAATTCAATAGTAATTAGTCCTAGTTCGATTTGAATAATCTTGAGTGTTTGTAACATATTTCGAGGTTCATTACACGTTCAAAACCATGGCGTCTTTCACATACTCTGCTAATGTCTTGTTTCTATGACATTTGCAGATAATAAATGAAAGCCACTGTGTTCTACTAGTGTCCCTTTGTTTCTTTTCTATATCTAACACCGATATTATATATATTTAATGATATAGAATTGAAATACTTCTGTATATTTACAGTGAACGCCAATATGCCATGTGGTACTAAGAATATTTTTGTTTTAAACTGTCCCGGGTGTGATGAATACTACATTGGCGGGACAAGTAGCGCCGCCTATGCTCGCGTGCGGTTCTTAAATAGCACATCAATACACCTGATTGCCAATTTAGTGATTTTGGACGTGAATGGACACACGCAATTCAAGGTACATATGTCCTTTTCATAAACTATCAGGAAGAACACTCCAGCACGGACACGCAGTTTACGATATGTTATATCTGTTAACAAACAGGAAGAATACTCCAGCCAATCACAGGCTCAGTGGCGACACTGTTATCATATATTATCGTGTATGTGTATTTTTTTTATTTGCATTATATGATATTTTATTTTTGACATCGTATATTGTAAATATTTTTCACGATGAATGCACTCTTCTGGGACTAGCTGCCTTGATTGCCGGACCCAGCATTGTTCTACCAAGTCTCTATCTTTGTTACCACAAACAAATCCACTGCTCATCAGGATCCGGAGAAACTTTAAATGTATGGTACCACAATATACATCAGAAGTAATGTAAATCAAATGTAGCGAATTTTCAATATTTGAAATCACAAAACTTTTCTCAAATCAACAACTTTAAAATGTTTTCAACACCTTACACGACAATACCTCAAGATAATTCAAAGATCAGAGTTTTTTGACATTAGACAGTTGCTTCATTATTAAAATCGGAATGGGGAAATATTCCTTCCTAGGGATCAGTAGTTTTAAAGTTAAAAAGAGGCTCATAGGTCTTAACAGTCACCTGAGTATCATATCCGATACAGTGAGTTGTATTTTAAGCCTCGATATGGCGTCTTTTCTTTACTAATGTTTGTGATTACGATGTTGTTCACTCGTTGCTGATGTAAAGGCAAAGATAACGAACAGTGATTAATATCCGGAATGGTATTCCCAAATAGAATACAAACTCGAGTTAAGCAAACACGGACCCCTGGATGGGATCAGGTGTCTAGGAGGAGTAAGCATTCCCTGTCAACCGGTCACACCCTCCATGAGCCAATTGTCTTGATCAGGTAAACGAAGTATTCCGGAGTCAAAATCATGAATGGTACTCCTTCCAGAGTTCGTAAAATCAATCACAACAATGTCCAGTACACTAATCTTATAGACATATAGTAGGAATAACTTTTTTGACAAACTATTTAAACAAAAATGTCAAGAAAATCTTTGATGATTCACCAAAATTAGTATAACATATTTCAATTTATACTCCTGGTAGATATCACTGCAGGTGGATGGTCCGTCCGTCCCCAAGGATATTATAACCCCGGTTATATAACTACCAAATATATATCCATATCAACTGTCACGAAACATTGGCAATTGCTCTGAAACGTACATGTAGGAATGTCTCCCTGATGTAAAGCTCTTCTCCTTTACTGGCTGTTGGTTTGCGATTTTGACTTTTAGAAATAAAAGACCTTTCCTATTATACTGTACCTTTAGTCTTCAAGCATCGCTGATGAGAAATTACTTTTGAATTATGTCACATACGGTGCACCAAAATTAGCATCACATATTTTTCATGTTTTGACACGCGGAAAATGACGTGCTTAACGAAACCTGCTTCGTCATCACCACAAAACGATCTTGTAAGTGCAGACGTCAAACTACAATGATCCCGTGATTTATCAAGCGTGGTAAGATATGGGGCGGTTTACATAATTTGTCGGAATACTAAAAATGCTTGTGGGGAAATGTGCCCTAAAGAGTATAAATCCCCTCGGAAAGCCAAGCGAGAATGTGATGATTTAAATGTTTGTTACCGGTATCAGGAAGTAACCATAGATATCTAAATATTCAGCGAATGCAACCGGTCAGTGGGAGATGATTACTCCTCCTAAGCACGTGACTCCACTTCTGGTATGTTCAGGGGTCAGTGTTTGTCTAATTCTTAATTTTGTATTCTTTATAAGATTTGTAAGGTTGATCTTCCCTTGTTCATGTGTTACTCTGTATCTTAATCACAGAAACCAAATTATCAGATTTCATGCACAGTGGATGTTGCAATGATATTACCTTTTACATGAAATGATATATCAATCTGTTCGTGGTTAAATTACTTTTCGCTTGGTAAAGACACCATTAACACTAGTGAAATCCTTCGTCACGAGTTGTAGAATCAGCTTCCCTTCCGTTTCTGTGTTGAACCATATCCTTGGATTGGTGACAAATGATTAAATCCCCATATCAAGTCCCGTTGATAAGATATCCACTTTGCATTTGAAAAAAAAAGATTTCGAAATGTTATTATTATTATTTTATTCATAACAACCCCATAAATTAATTAAACAACTATGTACAATGTGTAGTCAAACAATGGTCGAAACATCTCAGTAACAGAAATGGATACATTCTACATTTACATTACATGATTTTTAAACTATAGTACATAACACAACAGATAATCTAACAATAGAATTGGACGGCTGCATTGTGTAAGAATTTTCATATTTGTGCGAAATATGTCTATCAATCTCTATTTGTACACATAGTGGTAGGAGATTTTCACCGGGAGATAAAGCAAATATCCACCCATTGCAATATTTGGTAACTCAGTAGAAACATTCGTTACACCGGGATATATAGCAAATATCCACCCACTGCATTATTTGGTAACTCAGTAGAAACAATCCTGTTGTCACTGTACTGTTTCGGTCGTTGTTCACAATTTCATCAGGATTCACTATGCCTACACTCCCCTAAGATTATGTTCAATTGGATTAAGCATTTGATTGAACCACGAACTGCCAGCTAAATCATTGCCCCCGCTACTAGGGGTTGGCTGGGCGTTACCAGTAGTTCTGGTTAGTTCTTGATGTATTGGCTGAGCCATCTGATCTAACCAGTTGTTCCCTGTAGCTTGGTTCCCTGCTCCATTTAGAGGAGGGGTATTGTTAATAACCTGTGGTAGACCGTTCATTCCTGGCTGGGGACTGCCGTTGGGTTGTGCTCCCGCGGGGTTAGCGCCAAGAGTTAGTTGTCGGTGGATGTCCTGACTGACAGAGTTCAGCCACTGTGTCATGTCACTATTACCTCCCGCTCCATTATTTTGAGATGTCAATGGCGGATTAACAGTATTTAGCCCAGCAGCGTTTATCTGTCTTGAGCCCGGGTTAGGAATACGATTTACGTTCTGTGTCTGTAGGGACGTGGGATTCAGAAACATTCTTTGTGGTGTAGCCTGATTGACTATCTGCCCTTGGGCAAGTCGTTGGAGCGCCATCTGCCGTAACCACTGTTGAACGTGAGCTTGGTTTAGAGCAGGATTTTGAAGAGCTGGAGAATTTGGAGTTTGGCCTCCATTAGGCCTTAGTTGAGTTGGTAACGCCATTTGGTTTGTTCCCTGATTCTGATTTGCTTGTGGTGTTGCCTGGTTTGGTGACGGTCCATTCCCTAGAATTTCCTGGATTGGCATGGTCATTTGGTCCATCCATTGATTGATTTCAGCCTGCACTTCGGGACTAACAGGAGGAGCAGAAGGTTCAGCATTAGCTGGCTGCACTTGGTTAGCTTGAACATTGTTTGCCATTCCTGGAACCGCGTTTTGATTAACTGTGGGATTGAAAGGTAAGATACCCCTAAAGAATGGCGGTAGGAATTGGAAATTTCTTAAATTAGAGTTCTGTGCAGCATTGCCTGTGGGTACACTTGGAGCAGCAGCATTAGATGAAGGTAAGGCACCGTTTGCATTGTTGGTTCTAGCCCGGTTCAAGAAAAATGCCGGCATGAAAGGATTTATACCATTGATAGTCTGAAGCTGTTGATTCCGAGGCTGTGTGTTGCCATTTGGTCTATTGTTGTTTTGGGATCCTTGCTGCACCACCCTTGTGAATGGAGAACCTGCAAGATTATGGAAAAATGACGGAAAAATCGGCATTCCGACCTCTGTTCGGATTAGAGGCGTTGATTTCCCGACGGCATAACGGTTCGGTAATGGTTTTGCATTGGGTGGTTTGATTAGGAATGGTTCATTTTCTTGCGGGATCGGATTTTCGTGTCGCATGAATGAAAAATTAAAGCTATAGCAGAGGTCGCCTGGTTCTCTCGGCGGTCGATTCTTGTGCGAAGGAAATGAGGTGTAGTTTTCGGCTTCTCAGGAAACGTTTGTTTTCACTTTGGTGTTCTATTGTTGTTCGACGTGGTTGATGAGTATGTGTACGTTTTAGTTTTGTTTTAATTTTTAAAGATGTTGGTCATGGAACGGGTAGCACTTCCGGGGAAGAAGATCATGGCACTTTGTTGTTTTCCACTTGAGGAGATTGTTTCGAGAGCGTTTGCCGTCATCTGTACTTGTTTTTGTTTGCTGATTTGGTGCTTTTACCAGGGCGTCCGAGGGACGAGGCGTATCCCGCGATGGAGAGGACGTTCCGATGGACGAGGACGTTGAGATGGACGAGGACGTGCGGGTGACCTTGCAGGTGAAGGTTCAGACTGTCGGCGCGATGACGAAAGATTCACTCGTCTACCTCGTATTCCTCGGTTACCTCCATGCACGGTGCGTCTTTTATTTATATCAGGTATGTAGAACGGGGACTCGGGATTCGATGAGGCGATAACGTTTTGGTTTCTTTGAAAAGAATTCAAAACAACAGTAGACCTTGATGAAGCAGAAGATACAGATCTCGATGATGAAGATGAACGGCCATTGGTATGGGACCTTGAACTTGAGGACCTTGTCTGTTGCTCAGTTGTCTGGCGTTCGTTCACTTTCGCATCATTGCTTATAGTGTTTGACGATGAGGCATCGCCGATTGAGCGTGTCCGTGAGAGCTCGGATGTGGAGGACACGATTTCATTTCCGTCCCTTTGTTCCTGGTTACTCGGATCCGAACATCTGTTTCGTGGACAAAACGGACATCGTTGTCCATTAATCACAATAATCTGAGGTTGGACACAACCTTCTGGGATAGAAACACATCGAAAAGTAGGACAAGAGGAATCGACACCGGGCACATCAGCTCTTCGAGGAAATTCGTGCGTAACAAAACTGGGAGGAAAGAACAGCGAAGGAAACTGACCT
>CAJDSM010037299.1:3151-15734 GCA_903981925.1 Ostrea lurida
CTGCTTTTCTGTCAATCAGATCATTTAGTTCATTTTCAAGATTTTTTTCTCGTTCATGTCTATTTAAATATGAATTCCTATATTTTACCTTTCTTTGGGTTTTTTGCTTACGCGTGGTGAAAATTTGATTACAAAAGATTTTATACCATATTTCAAATTTTCCCATAATACTTGTGGATCTGTACTAAAATTGTCAAAATTCTGAATATATGATTTCATATCAAAACAAAAATTTTCATCATTAAGTAACGACACATTAAATTTCCAGTAGCCTGGACCCCTTTCGATGGGAGTCACGTGACCAGCGACCATACACAGGTGTCAAATTTCCTCTGTCTTTTGGACTGTTTTTGGTAGTTTTAAAGTGTTTGATATTGCCCAAAAAACTTGTATACATATGCCATTTGGAAGATAGAGATTTGAATGATCCGGAGAATGTGAACATTTATGTTTTTGTATTTTGTGAAAAAGTTAGTGCTTTGAAATGAAGACACTCATTTACAGTGACAACAGTCATTGCCATATAATTCTTTGTTACTTCGCCATTTTATATTATCTAACTGTTTTGAACCAATTACATGCACCCTCTTTAAAAAATCGGTCAATTCTTGTTTTAATTGATTTTCAAAACTGTCGGGTAACTCAGGATCAATTTCAATCTTGAGATTCCACGCACAGCGGGTCATTTTTGCTTGGATATTTTATTCTCATCCTCACTGTACATTCTACAACTCACTTTTATCAAAATCTATTTCAATGGAAATATCCATATCATAATTTTTTTTAACGTTCTGAGCAATTTGCATACACGGCATTGTCACTGAATTCATAAATACCACCATCGTGCGAAGGACTGAAGTGGAAGTACAATTGATAACCTCAAGACTTTTCTTTCTATATCAACTTGAGCAACAACAAAGTACTTAATGTGTTGAAAGCCGGGCTTTAAGTTATGCACTACAGTGAAATGTTTTCAAGCTAAGATTATTATCTATCAATTTTTGTAGGGAGCGGCAAAACTCTTTCATAACACGAATTTGTTTTGCAGATGACATTAATTTCATATTTCTACAAAATATTTGAAATCGAGTTTTGTAAGACAAGTGTGCAAACAGGGATGGTGATAGGGTGTTACTTAAATTGTCAGACTGGGTAAGGACCTGGAAATGATGTTACATTCGACATCCCGATTGACAAAACATTCGGTTTGTCGATCATTGCTGCGGTTGACAGGCTTTGTCTAGTAGTATTGAAAGGATGTAAAGTGTTTTATAGACCTTTATTATTATGTTGTGATTTTTCTTCATACTTGATACATGTACATGCAATTTGTAAAGTTTTCTTTCTTGTATTTTTTTTTTAAAATACCATTCTTTGTTTACCTCTCTTGATTGACACATGAATCAAGCTATCCGCTATGCGATAACAGCTGAATAACATTTAACTACCTTTATAATTGTTTTCAAATTTTCAAGCACTGTAAAAACTTGATCATTTTAGATATATATATTCTTCTGTACAACCGCACATCTGCATGGATATTCAATTGCACATTTGCGTAGAGTTGGAAGGCCTTTACCAAAATTATAAATGTCATATCTTTGGATTATAGGATCAGCGTGGGACTAAATTGTCCCTTTGCGTAAAAAAAATCTTCCGACTGAGATTAAAATTTTAAACATTGTCAATATAGTATTGATTATAGATCCAGGTTTGGTAGATCCACACAAGTGACAGATTAACAGACAGACATGATCAGACCTGTATGGTTGAGCTTCCAAATGATGACACTTTGATCAATTTACTAATTTATTAAAACTTATTAATAAGTTGACTGAAAAAGCAGGCTGTCTGTCTTCTATCCGGGATGGCGTGGAAAAAGAAGATACTAATTCGTACTAGGTTAGGTTTATTTAAATTGTATAATCGTACCATGACTAACTCGTATTACGGACGTAACATTCGGACAAATTGAACACGTAGAAACCTGTCCTAAATTAATCTGAACTATTTGATATAAAATTAAATAATTTTTTATTAAAGGTGATAAAACATGCACTCTTACTCAAGGACATAGTTGGACACAGTTGATTATAGAGTAGAGACAAAATGTTTACAAATAACTTTGTAGTAATATTTTTTTATGAGAATGGCCACTAACTCCAGGATGGTTCCATGCTATATGTAAGTTCATAGGGTTTTTGTGTGGAACATTTTGACACATTTTTTAATGCTATTGATGTTTTGATGCATCTACCTCGTACTCTGCAGCAAGATAACAACTCAACTTCCATTACTATGTAGCAACATTCCATCATTACCTGCATATGGAGTATATGTCTCTCAACTTATTCGATACGCAATTTATTTGATATGCAATAGTGAGGCAGTGTACCAACGTGTTTCATAGCTATTGTCAAGCCGTTCTTTATACACTGCTTTTGTTTACGGATTACTTTATTTACCTTATCAAGACAATGGGCTCAAGGCAGATGTGACAAATCGGCAGGGGGTGTTTACTTCTGTTCGGCACCTGATCCCACCTCTGGTATATCCAGAGGTCCGTGTTTTCCCAACTCTTGATTTGTATTATGATTTACAACAAAATCGATATACCTGGTAGGCTGTTACATTCTTACAAAAATGAATTGCATCTACTTTTTTCTCGTGTTACTTATCATTTACGTAATAGAGAAACTTAGCAATTTTCGGTACTTTCAGTACTTTGAATTTTGCCTTCTCTTTTGTGCCAAAACGCACGATATGAAAAGAAGTTCAACGATATTCATGTGCACAGCGCATGTGCTAAAAATCAATCTTGTGATTAGAGTATGTGTTAGAAATCGGAACCTATTAGATGCTATTGTTTGTTTATTTTAGCACTAAAATCAACATTCACTGAATTATTGAATATCAGAAAAAACTACATGTATTTTGTATTGTGATACTTTCTTCTGAATGCTGTTTTTTTTTACTTTTCTGGTGAGTTATTTATAGTAAGAGCAAGCGATCAGCGTGCCTATAGCCAAGCCTTTTAGCAAAGCCCAGCTGAAAACTACGAAAACCCAAAATTTCAATGAAAACCGTCTTTATCACCAAGTTACACATCAACATTAGTGTCATGCACTACTACAACACAATTTAAGAAGGAAGAAGAAAGAAGAAGAAGAAGAGAGAGAGAGAGAGAGAGAGAGAGAGAGAGAGAGAGAGAGAGAGAGAGAGAGAGAGAGAGAGAGAGAGAGAGAGAGGAGAGAGATGGCGTTTGCCATCACTGAAGGGTTGTTCTATGATACACAGAAGAGTCTGTGCAGTGTCTATATATACACAGTCTGTTGAGCCACAGTTCTCCAAACAAGAACACTTTTTTTCCCCACATGAATGATACGACTATGCACACAAACTTATAAAAATCCTATAATCTAAGGTGTGGACTTAAGCTGATATAATAGTGGAACAGAGATATGCTTACTACATCAAATAATTTTAAAATAATCAAAGGATTAAGTCTTATGGGGACCAAGGCAATCACAGTGCACTGATAGATACTTCATGGGAAAATACATGTGTGCTTGCATAATCCCATTGCATTTCAATGATGGGTTTCACAACAATTCGGGTTTTGAACAATTCAAATATTTTTATGTATATAAATCTACAAATGGATTGATCACAATATTTGCAAAGCTTGGATGTCCTCTCATATATTCATTTAAATCGATATAGAATTCAAGTAACACAACTTTGAATGCGTTGTGAAACAATCGTTTAAACAGTGGACATTAGTAAGTGCATTGCATTGGTTTCTTAAAATTGAAAGCATGAACAATTTAATCCAAAATATCACTCTGCTTGATGAAAGCTTGATAAGGAATACATGTACTGTACTAAGAGACTTGTTGCCCCCATGAAAAAATTTGTTACCAATAAGCAAGTTATTGAGTCCAATTGTTTTCCACAAGTACATTAATTAAGGATTATTGACGAATATTTTGATGGTGGCTGCCACAAAGTAAAGAAGTACATATATTTTTTTTAATTTATATAAATACTCATATGATTTATTTACTTAGTTTCAATATCATTTAGGGATGGGATGTAGATTGGTGAAATAAAAATAAATGAGCTTTTCAATAAAAAAGAAATATTTAATCAATGTGTACATTTGTATACTAAGTATAAAAAATACTAAGACATGTATCTTACCAAAGTAATTCAATGTAAAACCAAATAATACTAGCATTACACCACAATTTTAAAGGTAATGCATTACATTACCATTACATGTAATGTAGTTTTTAGTTTGCTAGCATTACTTGATAAAAAGTAATGCATTCCGTTACCATTACACATTACCATTACACCATGTCTGTACTGCTCTGTCTTAGGTCGTCATTTAAAGCAATCAATGTTGGCATATAGCCCTGAATTTGTATTATTTGAAGAAATGTTCCCCCTTGTAACCCTTTAAAGGGTCAGGTACAGGTAACAATTAAAAGAAAAATCACCTATCACAATTACCTGTATTCCACCAAACTAAATATTTGCATTTCATAGTCTTCTAGATACAAATTGTAAAGGGTCAAAGGTTTAACAAAGATATCTCTTATATAATTAAACCATTTGTGATCATAATTGCTTTTTTGGCCTCTCAGTAATTTTCATCTTCAATAATGTTCTCTAAAAGTATCTTACAAGAAAATCTTTCAACGCCCTTTGGTGAAATTGGTCTCCCCACCAACGTTTAAAGAAGCGGTTGTCAACGCTACGACTCTTCCGTCGTCTTTTAAAGTTTTAGAGATTTCCGTACCTAAAACTAATTTACATGCCTAGCTCTGGCCAATAACATCTAAAGTAAGGCCTTTAGCTTGTTTTCTGTAAGCACGATTTTGAGGTGTTTACGTTTTGAAGTTTTTTTTTTTTCATCGACTGGAAAGCTCGATAACACCAATAGCCAATGAGAGAGCGCGTGACACCACGGAAATCGTCAAACCGGAAGCCTTGAGTCACTCAGACAGTTGATTTAAAGTCTAGACAATGACTCATTCAGTTTGAGGGTCAATTGCAGTTTCCTGGAAGAAGTGAGATAAGGGAATCTATAGGAGGTATAAGAAGGGTTTTACGGTAAACATTGCATGTGATTGTTGGACGCTATTTAGGCTGCCTAAAGTTAATTGTACAAATAACGTCACCTCATAAATTCAAAACCTTTGAGGGAGGGAGGAGAGAAATAAACAAACAAAAGTTTAAACACATGTGTATTTATAGAAAATCACCTATTTAATCTACAATTTAACACATTGAATACACATTGTATAATATTCAAGTCAAAGTATATTGAAATCAGCCAATTTAGTGTAAAAGTAATATGTCAAAGTAGATACATTGTAGGCTTTGATTTTCAAGTCCAAGTTAATTTCTGCGTTTTCCCGGCAAAGATTGTTTTCCTTCATATGAATTTATATCTTTTCTGCAAATACACCATGCAGATTGGGTGAGCAGAGAAGTGGCTTGCGATAATATCTTTTACTTTAAATCCGGATTTGTTTTTTTATTATTAAAACGGCAATTTCGCTGAAACGCGCGGGTGACGTTAAACGTAGAATTAACTGTAGGCAGCCTAAAATGGAGAAAAAAGAAATATGGATTTCTTTTAACAATGATTATGACCTGCATTTTGATTCCAAGACGATGGAGAGCTTGTGTGATAATAAATCATAGTTTGTGAAGTTTATGGAAAACGTGCCGTTGTCACCAAGGCATTTTAAAAACTGTCGACCTCTCTATTTACAAAACGAAAATGACGTCAGACGCCATGATTAACGTCCTAGATATAAATATTGGCATCGCCAGTTTTTGCTAATGACAGATTAGAGTTGAAGTACGAGCGGAGCGGGCAGTTCCATTTGATCAGGTAAGATTAATTACGATGTTTGATCAATTGATAAGGATATCAAACGACGCGTATGCAAAATGAAATAATTATGGATGATTTTTCACTTGTCCTAATGGTAAGTATATTGAGCTAGAACATGACTGATTTCGTTCTCTTCTGTATACATTGCTGAGTGTGTACATGTACATACCTGTTGAGCGCAGGTGAAAGTCGAAAGAGTTGCTGTGTTGACAAGAATATACATGTATATCGACTTTTGGTCGTGTTATATAACTTTCTTTGAACTGTTTCAATGAAAATTCAATTGACTGTTAAAGTCATCGTAGAACCTCCTTTCAATCAAATTAAGCCGACTTTTTAAACTGCATACAAAACATGTCCTATCACCAACGATTTTACCTGGGTTTCATGTTATGGTGTACAACTGCGAACCATTTCTTCATGAATATTTTAATAGCACAATTACTGACAATGATTTGTTTAATTAATCACCTAGATCATATATAGTGGGTCTGTCCTGGACAGTTGAGTAATCTTTGGTTGTTAGCAGTAGAATATCATCCCGCAACTATTATCATGCAAGCACACTGCTTGTCTTCTGTTTTCCAAGTATAGGTCAAATCAAATTCATTGGCTTATCCCACAAATCATAGGTAAAACGCATTGAACTTCTGTACCGAGTAACTAAAAAAGAATACGCGAGTTTTCCATGCTTGATATGGGTGAGCTTTGCGAACAATAAGCGTGTTCACAACTGGAAAGCGATTGCATATCGGGAGTTTAAAAGGTATATTTTAGTTTTAAAATTTATGATACAAGTATCTGACACTTGGAACTAGTTAAAATAATGTAATGTAATTATTAATTCAGTTGATGTATTTTCCACTAACAGAACACCGATTCTTAAAAACGTCGAAGTTAATTTACTTGAAAATCTGTGTGAAAATTCAATATTTTGGCCATTGATTAAGATTTTTCTAAAATTGACTGCATCAAAAAACGTATGATTTCTCCACACTTTATACAATAATTCCTCACAATAAATTAAAATCTAGGCTTTTCACAGATAATTGATAATTGCTTTTTGAACAAAAACGGCACCGCAAATACAAGTTTCTGGTCGTTGGGAAACAAGATACATATTTTGTCAGAAACCACTCTGATTGCCCACATAAGTACTCTGAAGTAGATATTAAGAGCATGCTTGGGTTTCTTATAGATAATATTTATGTAGTCTTTGGAGACATCTCTTTCAACAATCGTTGTGTTACTATGGCACTAATTGTACCCCCTTATTGGCAGACTTATTTTTATATTCATACGAAGCAGAATTTGTTCAAAAACTGTAACGGGATAAAAACAAAAAACTTGCCGTGTCCTTCAACCTTATTTATAGGTATATAGACGATGTCTATCAATTAACAATCATAATTTTCCCAATTATGTTCATTTGATATATCCGACAAGCTCGAAATAAACGACACCACAGAATCTGACGAATGTGCTTCATATTTATATATCTTACTTAATATTGACTCTAATGGCAGACTGAAAACTACATTATATGATAAACGTGATGACTTTGACTTTGCAATCGTCAACTTTCCTTTTCTATGTAGTAATGTACACTATCGCCTGCTTATGGTGTGTATGTCTCTCAGTTGATTCGATACGCAAGGGCATGCCATGAGTATGATGATTTTTTAAACGAGGCCAACTCAAACCAAAAAGTTGATGTTGCAGGGTTATAACGAATCTCGATTAAAGTCATCATTTCGCAAATTCTACGGTCTCTATAATGACCTAATTATCACTAAGTCAAAGTTTGACTGATTGTTTCATACCCTTTGTTAGACTGTCATTTGTACTAGATTTGACGACAGTAACCCCATTTACTTTGTTTCGACTATTGGCTCACGGCGGGTGTGACCGGTCAGCAGAGGATTTTTACTCCTTCATGCACCTGACCTGCTTCGCTTTTGTCGAAGGTCCGTGTTGCCCTACACTGGATTCTGTAATGTGTTTTTGGGAATATGATTACGTTTAATTCTTTGTTTCTTCGCCATTTTATATTTAAAACATCGATCCTAACTCTCCACTTTTGTATACTTCCATTTTAAGTTTTAATAACAATACTTTGAAAATACGTAAAACAAAAAAAAAAAAAAAAAAAAAAAAAAAAAAAAAAAAATGACATTAGTCCGAATGCTGTAAAGGGGGAAATATCCATAATTTTTTTTTTTCTGATTTGAAGCGGTATTCCTCCTTGTCACCTTTTTAAGGTGGCAACCGGAAAATAACCTATCACAGCTTCTTGTATTCCACCAAACAAAGTGTTTTCATTTCTTAGTTTTCTATATACAAATTGTAAAGTGCCAATGGCTTTTGGGGTTAACATTGGTATTTCTTCTAGAATTAAAATATCTGTGACCATAATTGTTTTTTTTTTTTTCAGAGTAACTTTCATATTCAATAATGTTCTCTAAAAAAGTGTCTTAGAAATAAATTCTAATTTAAATTAGAAAATCGTCCATCGTCACTTCCACTCCATTTGTGAATTGTCTTCCTACAACGTTTCAAGAAGCTTTACCAGTGGTGGCTGTCAACGCCTACTACTCTTTCTTCATCTTTTAAAGTTTTAGAGATTTCCATAGCTAAAAAGGTTTTACCCGTCCGACTCTAGCCAAGAATAGCTAATATATGACCTTGGTTGGATTTAAGAAGATATTCTAGAGCCAATCTTTGTTTTTTTCTTTAAGTAAGCTTTGGAGTTGTTTATGTTTCGAAGTTCTGTTTGTTTTCATTGACTAGAGAGTTCGATTATACCAATAGGCAATGATAGAGGCGTAACACCGCGACAATCATCAAACCAAAAGTTTAGATTCGTTTATACACTGGATTTTCAGTTTGGACAATGAAGCATTCAATTTGAGGATCAATGTCAGTTTTATGTAAGGGTGAGGAAAAGGAGTCTATAGGAAGTACAAAAAAGAGTTTTTCAGTAAACATTGTATGCGTTTGCTTTGCACTAATATGGAGAAAACGGAATGATACTGAAAACAGCTCTTAGACTGCTCAAAGTTAACCTAGAACAGCTCTGCTGACTGCTATAGAGCTGTGCTACGACTGCTCTGGAATAGAATCCTGACTGTTGTAGATTAGAATCATTGCATTGTAAATATATATGACTGACCTAGAACAGTTCTCCGTTTGCCTTCGAATACTAGAATCACTCAGATTGTCCTCAATTTCAAATGGAAACTGACATATCGAACATTAAGAGTCATTCTCTGTAAAAACGAAAGAATCTTGAGATGCTGTTCAAACACAAGACACCTATATGTATGATTTTTTTTGTATTTCGTGTATACTCAAGTATCTTACTGTAAATAACAACCTAGTTTATGATTTTTAGTGCTCGTTGCCATGACAACCACACCTGACCTAGTAATGGTCATTTTGAAAAAATCAATTTCATGAAATGTTACAATGTTCTTTTATTTAATAATTTAAGAAAAGTTGATGAATTAAAATGGTTCTTCATATTTTGATAAAAATATATATAACGTCCCGCACCTGTCTACTATCATTTAGAAAAAAATAATAATTTAGTATCGTCTCATTGAAATGAATAAAAAATATATATTACGTGGTAGAGATAAAATATTTTCAGTTGGTACGAATTTAATGGGTCGGCCGGCACATCTCGGAAAACCAATTTTCAATGGCAAAGCTTTCAATAGTGACATTAGTTTATATACATGTAATTCTGAAGAGGTATAAGATACCGGAACTATCGCACAACATTAACACGTACTGTCCCTTTGTGATTCCAACATAGAGGTATACATATACATATGAATACTAAACGATAGTAGAAACATTTATGGTAGTATTGCTGCGTACATGTACTTATCAATAACATATTTTGTGAGAATTTCACAATAATAATCGTACGGTAGCACTTGCGTGAGAAAAACATCGCGATTTTGCATGTCTCTCCTTCCTTTTTTACCTATTTTCCAATAGTCTTAATTTTTTTCTTCATTTGATAATTAATTGTAATTAGAAATGAAACAATACCAAGTGGAGCAGATTATATTCATTTTAATTGTAGGTCATTGTTATTTCTTTCCATTTTTTTAATATCTGTATCATTGCGTTCAAGATATTTTAGAATTTAATTGCACCCGTGAAATCGACTTGAATACTAAGCATACAGGCCACGCCTACCATTTCATGTAAAGCATTCACCATCATTCACAAAACGTGCAAGCCCCGCCTACCGTTTCAAAGCGTTTCGTTTAGTACAAACCGTTTAAAGCGTTTCGTTTCGTGCAAACCGTTCACCGTTCCGGGCAGACCGTTCATCGTTCCGGGCAAAGCGTTCAGCGTTTCGCGCAAACCGTTCACCGTTCTGTTCAAGAATCGTTTCGTTTCGTTCCGTGCAAGTGGGGTAGTAACACGCTTTAGGGTCTGTAATTTGGTTTACTATTATTAGGCTAACTATAACTGTGGCGAAAATTACCACGAATAATTTGACGCTATTATGTAAGTTAGGTGCAACTAAAAGAGAAATTCTTTAAAAAAAAATTTCTACTTGAGACTTGAGTTCCGGTCGTACTACTTTTACCATTTACCTTCAAAATACGTACACTTAGATAGTATCGCGCACCATCAAGCGTTTAGTCGAATTATGGCTATTCCTTTTTTTTACGCCATTTAGAGTCAATTTTGTTTATGCAACAGTGATCGTTGGTTTTCCGTCGGTGATGGAGTCTAATGATTTTATACTTAGCTGAGTTGTTTTGTATTTCTGAGTGTTTTTGAAAAATGATTGTGCTTACATTTTGTTTACCCTTTCCGGTACCCATACAGCATGATGATACCATATTTACCCTTCCTTAGTAAATGTATCTGAAGATGTGTTCTAGGATCAAAATATTGCGGTGTGTAAAATATATCGATGTCCTTAACTAGAAAGGTTATATTTAAATTAATCTAATGAAAAGAGTTTCCATTTCCATTTTAGCAGTCATAAGAATCTGTATGGACAACAAATCTAAAATGGCTGTTGTGAAAAAATGTGCTGGCTTCTCGAATGAAATTGGACAAGTTTTGCTGAAATTAGATGATTTTATTCCAAAGCCGTCCAAAAAGTCAATTACCAACCAGTTGGTTACTGCCTTGGATTACAGCGGATTCAGAGTGCTGCTTCAGAAATGTCAAACAGAAGTCACTTGTGTAACTTCTGGAACATCTTCCGACGAAGCCAAACTTTGTGTCTTGGAAGTTAAAGTGAAACCATCTGAAGACGGTCTCGCTATATTGGCAGAGGTGAGTATGTTGATGATAAATAAGTACAGGGATCAAGATGTTTAAACATTTTATTCTTCTGAAAAGAATGTATTTCTACTACTGAAAGTAAATAACTTGTATTTTTTATAGTCAGAAGTTGATGAATTCTGTCGTGAGTTGAAAGGACTACCAAGAGCATTCCTTGTCTCCAGTGAATCGGTTTCTATGATTGAAGCAAAATTGGCCGTATACAGAAAATTCAAGTACGATATCGATGGGAAAGGGATTCGAATTCATCACACACTTGATGAGCCAGAAAATTTCCTTAATCACTGCGGACATTTCACTATTGACAGATTTCAGAGGACTGTTGAAGGACTGAAAGAAAGTGTTCCTGTTGCAGAAGTTGAATGTATTGTGACACAGGCCGCCAATCATGTTTTCTCCGATGAAAACATTCGAGATACATGCAGAGAAATTTACTTAACCGATAATGGCGATAATATTGGTACGGTTCAGAATAGAAGATATGTTTGCAGATCTCACTTTACTGTGAGTAGAATAAAAGGGAAACTGGTGGACCAAACACTGCGTGAAATCGGAAAAACATTTTGTAACAAAATATTTCGGGACATTTTCGAACATATACGATTTCGTCTAGAACAGAACATTAAAGCGGACCTTCAGAGAATTAACTTTTCTATTTCTGACGAGACGTTCATGAAATACAATGTGCATATTGCTGTGATGGCAGTTATCGTTACACTGCTTTTTCCAATAGTTGGAATTATGATGGCCGCATTTGCAATGGTTGTCACTCTTCTATGGTCCGTCGACATCAATTCACGGGAATGGAGAGACAAGGTCTCCAATGAATTACATGATCAAGTGAGGAAGAAAAAAAAAAGCATAGTTGAAGATATCATTAGCGAAATAGAAGGAATCTGTAAAGAGACAATAAAAGAACTTGGTGCAATAATTAAGGAACTTGACGATGAAAAGAAACAAATGTGTCCCCTTAATCAGAAAGAAAGTAAGTATATATATAAATAGTTAATTACATTGCAATTGAAGAATTATATTAATGAAAGGAGACAGCACACTAATATACCTAATTAATTCACTCGATTCAAGACGAGCAAGAAAGAACCGTGAGACAATGAGAAAAAAACAAACTTTTCATGATACTATAAAGTTTTGTCCTTCCAATGGGCTTCCATACTTCGGTTGTGATAATCTAAATTTTCTTTTACTAAATACAGATAAGACGTTTTTGATAAGTAATGTTCCTTTTCAAAAATTGCAAGAATACATAAAAAGAAGGACCTCTACTTACTGTTTCTGCAATAAAGACTGACTTAATATAATATTTAGAAAGCATTATACAGTATT
>CAJDSM010037305.1:0-12402 GCA_903981925.1 Ostrea lurida
CCAAATGTCATTATATTTTGAATTTTTTTCTACTTATTTGTGAATCCGTCAAGCATGAGACAGATAAAAAGCGAAATCATTTGGAAAAGATTGCATCAATCCCCAAGAGATTTTACTATTGCCTATAAAGAACACTGTATTTTGTTATACCCCTACTAACAGTTCTCCAATATTCCTTAACGAAAAAAAGTCATACATTAAAGGCTGTTGACCGCCGGCTCGAAACTGTTAAAATCGACTGTTAAAAAAGACTGTTTGCTCGCTGACGCGATGTATCGTTACCACAGTTGAGTTTACTTTCCGCATTCTGGCTAACCTCGGCTTGATTCTGTAACCACACATTAATGACGATCCAGATGAGTGTTGCCGAGTGATTTATCCGTCGTTTGTGAATATGTCGTTTCGCTCGGCGAATTGAAGATGGATCCAAGCGATCTTAAACTAGCAGACAGCAAAAGCACAATAAAAAATGTGGTATAAAATCGTATGAAAATATTCTCGGTGAATATATTCTGACTTCTGGACTTCGGGTTAAATCTTGCGAAGAATTTTTCTAACATAGCCTATTGAAAAATTCTACTGTTTAGTAGGTATAACAAAACAGTTGTTGACGGAGTCTCGGAACAGTCGACCTGTGGACCGGAGTGCAAGCTTTGCCCGCGTTCTTACGGCCTTGGCAACAGCTTGCATCTACGGCCCTTCCAACACGATCGACTGTTTCCCTCTACCCCCATCAACAACATGTTAAATAATTCATTCTGTTTGCAGAAAAATATATTGGAGAACTAAGAGAAGGAATCTAGACATGACGATCGCCCTCAGCTTAATGCATTAAAGGAAGGAAGAGAAGTCTCTAATATTCCATCGCAGAGGACAATCCAGGATAACGTGAAAATTCTTAAATGAATGAAGAGTTAAAGTCAAATTTTGTGTGAATCACGCCCTGCTCCTAAAGTTCAAGTCAAATGTCTACTGTATACGGACGGCAGAAAAACCAGTCTAGTTTCCGAAAGGAAACGATCAGTTGGAACCTTTTATCGATTGTCGAAAAAGAACGTCCTACAAATGTCCAGAGCCACGAACCAAAATTGATCTCTAGAAGTACCACATTTCCGTTAGTGATGGATACTATTGTACTACATTAATTTGCAAAGGACATGATAATCACGGAATATTGATATGACTTGCGAGTAAAATGAGAATTATTTTACAGTACAATTTCAGCATTGTCAGTTAAATGTTTTTGTAATAATTGATATGTTTATTCACATTAAATTCTTTTGTATCTCCGTCTAATATAATGAGTTTTTTTCACGGTTGTTGGATATTATTCCAAGTTTTTGCATTTCAAATACCAGTTTTGAACATGCAAAATCTTCATTTCTGCAAAGATTCCATGGTCGTAAAATTGTACCAAGTTTTCATCGAAATCCTCCAAAGGGTTTAAGAGGAGTGCGAAGAAAATATTATAACATTACGAAAGACTAGACCAGGTGTGCAAACATCATGTGGCTCCAGCCACTGTAGCTTATTACTCTTGAAAAAGCTACAGCAACATCTTCCAATGTATCCATAACAAAACTGTACAAAATTTGAGATTGTCAAGTATAAAGGTGCATAGATGATATTTGACTTACACAATGTATGTACCCTACGCAAGGTGCCCGCTTTGCCATTACATTTGAGTGGTGACCACCCTTACTGAATACCTCGTGAGGACCGGTTAGAATTGTCCTACAGTAACCCCTGTTTGTCGTAAGCGCTTCCTTCGAATGTAGAAATTGATCCCGTGTCAAACAGGTTGGCTACGATAAGGAATCTCTCCGCTGGTCTCAGAGGCCACAAGAAGATATCACAATCATCGCAAATTCTCAAAAGAAACGCCGCAAACATACTTTGTGTTTCATATAACGCAAAATTTAAACATAAAAGCAAAGATAACAACAGTATCAATCTCGTAAAGTCCCAAATAAAATCAACATAAGAGTTAGGCAAACACGGACCTTGAGACAATACCAGGTGTGGATCAGGTGCCTAGAAGGATGTAAGCATCCCCTGTTGACCGGTCACACCCCGCCGTGGCCCATAGTCTTGACAGGTAATAATCGGAACAATCCGTAGTTCAATAGTGTGTGATTAACGGTCATTATCCTAAACAATGGTGTATGAAAACAACATCAGACAACATTTGACTTCAATGCAGGTACATATTGGTATTAACGTGATAATTGTTCATAGACATCCATAGATATTTTATCGAGTAAAGAAATGCTGTCCTGTTTAAACGTGATCTGTTGAGAACACCCTGTGTATCTAAAAACCAACTTGTTCTGTACTATAGTGTAAGCCTGCCTCTGATGTCAAGTTTGAAGACTGATCTTACGCAGAGCCCACGAAGTCTTCTTGCGTATCGAATAAGTTGAGAACATACACCCACCATATGCAGGTGATGATGGAATATTGCTAATAAAAAATATTGGAGAAGTTGACGATGGAGAAAACTGTTTTACTAGTATGCCCATTACTCATATTTAATGAAGTCTGAACGTAACCATCGTATATTTCATATCTTTAATTAGAGAATTAATCTATCTGTTAAGGTACAAACTATTGTGCGTTTTAGAAATATCTTGTAATTTATTATCATCCTTTTGCGGATGTAATTCTACCCGCTACAGTACTTTTGGTTTACCATGATTTGAGTAGCAAAGCCCTTCAGAAATAGTTTCCAATTAATGTTTTCAACCCTCAAGGCTATAGTCAGATTTACACTTCTACTCATTGCCTTTAAAAATGTGATCATGTAAGTTACTCAAAAAGTGCATACATGAACAACTTTGAAGTTTTTTCTTCTTGCCTATTGTGGCTCAAATCACACGGGCATCTCTAGTATTTTTAGTTGACCGGTATACGGTGATCGCCGAGGACAGCCGTGTGTCATGGGCGAAGCCTCTGTCCTCTAATTGTCTAGTATAACAATTTGACCGTGCTATTTCTGTCTATCACGATTTGAATAATAAATTTTGAGCTATTTCTTTTATTGGTACACCCGGTGCGAGTTTTTTAAATTGAACGCCGTTTGTTTATCCATGCACTTACGTATAATATAGTTTTTTTTTCAGAATTTTTTTAACTTTTATTCTTATGTTGTGATATAAAACGAGTTACCCCACGTATTATGCAACCAACAAATATTATTCTTTAATCTTAATTCTGCCACATTTAATTTAAAGTTTCGCAAGAAACACATAAACCACTTACACTTCCATATTAATAGTACCGACCTGCTAGTTCTGGCACCTGTGAGTGATACGCCTGACGCCATAAGTGTCCTTAACTAGTGCAACCCTTTACCGGCAATTTGGACGTCTCCATGAGAGTTGATAAATTATTCTTCAATTTACTTTATCCCTTATTTTAGTAATGTGGTTTGGTGTTTATGACTGTTAAACTGGGAGCTGAATTTTTTTATCTCAACAGCCGTGTGTCTCTAACAGCAGATAACATGACTATGTATGTAGTAATCCCTTTATCAAGTGACACCAGCATAATAAATTAACCAGTTTCTCACCCCATATGTACTCATAACTATTAAAAATATGCGTTGATACCACGTCTCAACATTGCTAGTTTAAAAAATGGTTACCATCAGTTTAACGATGCAATGACGTCATTTTCCAAAGAGCGTTACTCTTACCAATAGAGAAGCTGTCCATGTCGTTGTCGCCCATCTGGAAAACATTTCCTACGATCTGGACATCAGAAGTAATTTTCACTGCGTGGCCAAACCTTTAACAACCGCCTTCCTGACTTTCTGGTTGCGTTGGAAAACGAAAAACTGTAGTCTGTCAAGCGATGGGCAGACAAATAGGTAGTCTACAACGGCCGAAAGATTAAATTCATCCCCTCGCACAACTTCTGTTACTTAGTCATTGATATTTATGATCAATCAATATTTCTGAAAACTTTGTAAGTATGCATATCTGTTCACCGTTTTATATTTTACAATCACTGAATCTTTTTTATATCCTTTGAAATGACATTGCATTTATCATCCAATAAATGCATGTTGTGTGCAAACCAAGTTCCGATCCGGTTTTGAAGTGTCACATGTCAGAAAATACATAAAAATATAAATATAAACACTAAAATGTTTCTTTGGTAGGTATTGGATATGAAGAAAACTACATCGCAGAAAAAAATTTTCATAACGCTAACGCGGTTATGAATTTTTTCTGCAATGCTAGTTTCCTTCATAATCCAAATAAACCAACAAAGAAACATTTTATTGTAATTGAGACCAACACACCTCTCACATTTACATATACCAAAATCTCTCCATTTGCAGTTTAGCAGTTACAGTTTTGTGTAGTCTTCTATTAATTCTTTAGAAAGCGAGTTAGTACATGTACTTGTGGCGAATCAGAATTTTTCGAGAAAGGGGGGGGCTGTCCTTTGAAAAAAGTGGGCTTCAACGTCGCGGCTAGAAGTCTAGAATGAAGCCTTAGTGGGCCAAGCCCCGGAAGCTCTTAGGTTTAAGGGCTTTAAGTAATTTTTAGGGGTTTATTAACTACAAATAGGCGAAGGTAACATCGTGTTAAACGTAATCATAATCAAAAAAATTTCAAAAATCGAAGGTAGTGCAACACGACCTCGACAAAAGCGAAGTAGATCAGGTGCCATGGAGTAAGCACCCTCTGCTGACCGTCACACCCGCCGTGCCCGTAGTCGAAATAAATAAACGGGTTACCCGTGTCAAATCTAGTAGGAAAAATAACAGTCTTAACAAAGGGTATTGAAACAAATCAGTCAACATATGACTAGTGATACTTTGTAATCGCAAACAAGCGTATTATACGACCGTAGAATTGCAAATGATGACTTTAAACGAGATTCGTTATAACCCTGCACTTCAACTTTTTTTATAGTTGGCTTCGCTTTAAAAAATCCGCATACGCATAGCATGCTCTTGCGTTCGAAATCAACTGCGAGAATATCACCATCATAAGCAGGTGATAGTGGTATAATTACTACATAGAAAGGAAAGTTGACGATTGCCAAAGTTAAAGCAATCACCGCTATCATATAATGTAGTTGCCATTAGAGTCAATGTTAAGTAAAATATCAAATATGAAGCAGATTGTCAGATTCTTATTCTGTGGTGTCCTTTATATCGAGTTCTATAACTCTATACTTAATGACAATATTGGTAACCAAAAGGTTAAATCCGCCTATGAATATTCCCAAAATTGTTACTAAGTATAGTACGATCAAAATGTCAATGCCATTTGCAGATCTTTTGGAAAAGTCCATTGTAATATTAATTTCATCAGATCTCATGCTGGCAAAAATGACTTGAAGTCATGTTGAAACAAAATTGCGATTTGCAAGGATAGTGAGAGGATTTCCATAATAGTAAAATTATCGCCGCCATGAAAGACTAATTTTGAGATAAGACATATCTTCCATGTGGCATTTTTCATATGTTCTATTGACAATACCTATTTTGTTAGTATTTTAAGAGATTTTTAATGCAAGAAATGCAATGGTAGTTATGCATGTATCTTATTATTTTCATTGAATCAAATTTTGTTAAGGCCACATATATAGTTATTTATAAATGTCAAAAATGTAAGAAACCTTACTTGAAATACCAAGAGGCTATGATATTGAGTAAACAGATTTGGAATTTTAGGTCCCCAAGCGTGTCGTAAGAGGCAACTAAATGGGGCGGTCCTTCGGATGAGACCTGGAAAACCGAGGCCCCGTGTCTCAGCAAGTGGGGCGCGATAAAGATCCCTCTCTGCTCAAAGACCCTGAGTGCCGAGCATAGCATTGGCCATGATGACGTCTCCATATAAGTGAAATATTCTCGAAAGGGACGTAAAACAATAAATAATCAATCGGTCAATCAAAGTATTCATAATACCTTGAAAACTTCTTAATACCAGGGGATATGTGAGCTTGAACGTTGAGAATGGTTCCTTGGCGTGGGCTGACAGAGTTCTTCATCATCCAACCCTACCGATAATGGACATTTACGGGGATATCGTGGGAACGGACGGAAGTAAACTCGTCATGTATGAGGTGGACGGGACGCTGGAGAAACCAGTTATAAATGATAACGTTTCCCCTGTGTACAGGTATAGTTTAAAAGAAAGAATAACGGTACACATGGTTCCTAATGATAATTGTTCTCTTCTTTGATTTCCTCAAATCAGAAATTCAGATAATAAATAATTGCTTTTTGAACAAAAACAGCACCCGAAAATACGACATTCTGGTGGTTGGGAATCATGATACATATTTTGTTAGAAACCACTCTGATCGCCCATATAGATATTAAGAGCATGCTTGGGTCTCTTATAGATATTATTTATGTAGTCTTTGGGATTAAAAAAAAGTGGCAGCTCAAAGTAATACGATGTGATTGTGGTTATGTTCATCAGTCGCGGTAAGTCAATGGATAAGAGCGTTCGGTTCACTTCCCAACCGGCAGGTCGTGAGTTCGAGCCCTGCTCGTGCATGACCGTCTATTCGCGTATCGTATTGTCAGATACATGTACGTATCGCGATACGAATAATTTTTCATCGACTTACATCGACAATCTACGCATTCTTTAACTAGTACCTGTCCTACTAGATGTTGTGTTCAAATTGTGAATCTTCCCGCAGTTTTCAAATCTGCTGTGTGGAAAACCTTTGGACTTTTAAAAGGAGATAACATGCCTTTCTCAGAATTACTGCTTGTACATTTGATACTGTTTCATTAGAAGTGAAGACCGCAAGCTATAATTGAATTATGCATGTAAAGGCAAAGATAACGAACAGTGATCAATCTCGTAAAGTCCCAAATAGAATACAAAAACAAGAGTTGGGCAAACACGGACCCCTGGACACACCAGAGTTGGAATCAGGTGTCTAGGAGGAGTAAACATCCCCTGTTGACCGGTCATACCCGCCGTGATCCCATTGTCTTGATCAGGTAAACGGAGTAATCCGTAGTCAAATCAGTGTATGAAAATCGGCTTAACAATTGCTATGAAACACCTCAGGTCATGTGATCAGTAAATGTAAAATTAGTGGACACGCTTTGTAAGCAAAAAAGTGAATTTGGATACTACTTTCACTCCCTTCCGATTCCGACAATTTTCGCGAAATTTGTGGATTCTCTCTCTATTATACCGATATTTCTAAGACCAATACATAAAGTTTACAAGCAGAGTAAACTACTATTAATACATAAATCGAAAAGGGAACAAGATATTTCGGGGAATCCATCGCCGCAAAAAAATTTGAAATTAGAAGGAGAGGGTTGTTGTAGTATCCATACTTCAAGTGCCTATGATGTACATCATATTGAAATTGTAGCTACATACATGTAGGCTATATCTGCTTCTGGACCCTGTTTCATAAAGGTCGTACGCCCAGCGTAACTTTGGCCAGGCGTAAGTCCCGGACTAACAGAAAATCTAAGACCAATTTATGTTTCATCAAAGAGCGTAACATTCACCGGCCTTAGGTTAAGCCCAAATTTCACACCTGGTCAGAAAATACGCCCGACTAAATATTGGCGTAAGCCCTCTGACTAGACTTAAATTAGGGCTAAGTCTACGACCTTTGATGAAACAGGCTCCAAATTCTTGATGCTTATTGTGGTTTACTCGGTTCTGTTCTGAATTAAACAATGAAAACGGTTTATTTTTTATAATTTTTTTCCAGCATTACTTTCACCGACAACAACATATTTGCCATAGTTTCGAAACTTGGATCATTGGTAACAGTGGAATCCAGTAAGTGTACTTGGCCCTCTATTCTAAGACCGAAGACGAAATGTACTGCATTCGTGACATTCATATGCATAGCCAAACATTCCACGTCACACAGCAATAGACCAATAATAAATTAGATCGCTTGCGAAAGCTCACTATAGAGCGTTCGCTTCGTACCGAGATGTAATGAATCTCATCGCCGCTCGATCAATGGCCGCGTTAAACATAGGACGTAATTTGAGGTGAGTATCCTAATTCTTTGGATATGTCTTTAATCAAAGCAACGCCAACGTAGCATTATACGCCCGTCAGATTGATTGTTTATTGTTTTACGTCCCACTCGAGAATATTTCACTCATGGAGACGTTGGCACTGCGGGTGAAGGGCTTCAAAATTTAGGCCTCTGCTCGGCACTCGTGGACTTTCAGCAGGGAGGGATCTTTATCGTGACACACCTGCTGTGACACGGGTCCTCGGTTTTTCCGGTCTCATTTGCTGGGGACCTAATCTAACCCGTGTCCACACGGGTCATTATTTATGTATGTGAATACGCCTTCAAAGGGTCCACACTCGTTTTTCAAGAATAGGAATATTCCCTGCCTCTTATAATTAATTATAAACCATTAGTCCAACCATAGGAACCAGTAATTTTATCTGTAATAATGATATTAAGGGTCTAAACTATATCACCCCTTTAAAAACACGATTTTAATAGGGGTAGTATTGTGACTTCACAAACAAAAAGTGCAGATACTATTCAGCGCGGACGACTGTGAAAACGTCATTGGACTCAGTGAAATTCTACAAATTCTAAAGCGTACCACTACACTATGACCGCCGTGAAATGGCTGAAATACTGCCAAACGGCATAAGACATTAAATAATCAATCAATCAACTACACTATGAAGCGTCCCGTTCTCGACTATGTCACGGGGCTGTATATTTCCAATGTTCCGTGGTCTAAAAATGCTATCGATGATAAATGTAGTATGATTTTGTATCAAACTATTGATTTGGTGCATAGTAGAATCATAAATATATTATGTATAATTGATCTTCAAAGATGGCGTCCCTCATGCGTACATGGAATTTCGTGGATGGGAGGAACGGATGAATGGCACCTTTATACCAATAGCGCCACCTGTAGTTGCTGGTCATCGGGTATACATTCTTACGGCTTTCCGTCCTGATCAACAGGTGCGATTTTTTCCTCCTAAGATTCATCTTCATATAAAATAATACTCATTTTCTTTTACTAATTATTTTTCAAACATTTGTTTATAGAAAAAAGAGCTTTCAATGCAACGACTCTATGCTGTTGATGTTTTCAATGTTTTGTCGGGAAAATTGAAAATTGCATGGTACTTCAACTTTGAGAGACTTACTAAAGCAGCAAACTCTCACAACAAAAGAACAGGTGATGAAGCAATTTCTGTGCAACCACAAATTCTGATCAACACGGATACCAACGCGTTATTCGTCAATTTACCACCTGTACAAAGTACTGGCGAAGTCACGCACGTGGTATGGGGGTTCAAAGATGATCCCGAGAGCAGTGCTCCGACTTTGTTGTTCAAAACTCCACAATCTGTCTCTCAGCTTGCCATGTACGAATCGAGTAAATCAGCTCTCGTCAACAACAGAACGAAATTCATGCATGATGATCCATGGCGACATTTCCAAGGAGTGTTTGGACCCCGAGAAGCCATTGAGGAGTCTGACGAAGCGATGCTATGGGCACTATCTAATAACAAGGAGCTAATTTTGAAATTGTCTCCAACCAATGGATCTGTTTTACAACTAATCAAACTAAACAATTTGTTCAACATGACGACAACCGTTACTTCAAGATTAATGGTGGCAAGAACCAAGTCGAATCCGGAGGATGACCTTATTTTTGGAATAGAAGTTAATGGAGTTGTCTCAGAAGCATTCAAAGATGTGTGTCGTTCTCACTCGGTTAACCCGAATTTGAAATATTATGTCGTGTGTCTTAGGAATGCAATTGTGGACTGGATTATAGAAACGCCCAGTGAATGTCCAGTTGTTGGTCAGATAACGGGTATTAAAACATTGGACAACAAACCTGATATGCTGGTAGTTACAACAAACTCTCCAGAGAAATCTGAAATATTCGCCCTACATGTTTGAAAAACATGAATAATAAAATATTTCCAAAGACTGTACATATAAAATGTTAAGTTTTTGAAGTGGTCAAACTATCAAGGTCAAGAGGTCGAAACAATATACCAGTAGATAAGAGCTTGTCATAAGAAACTCACATGTGTAATTGAAAAGTCCCACCACTTGCCATCTCAAAAGTTATGGGCCAATGTTTAAGTTTTGAAAAGTTGGTCAAACTTCAAAGTCAGGAGGTGAAACATTTTGGTACCAGTAGAAATGAACTCACATGTGTAATATGAAGCCCACACTTGCCATTCAAAAGTTATGGCCAATGTTAAAGTTTTGCAGACACGAAAATGAATGAGACCAAAGAAATCTATACTGCCCCCGAATCGAATAACTAAACACTATGATGCACACTGAAACTACGTAGCTCTAGCCATCTTGGAACGTTACTTTATCGAGTCGTACTTTGTTCGGCGTGGAACGGAGTGCATCAGGTAGGTAAGTATTATAACTCACGCCTGGTTAGGTTAGTCAGTGTAAAATATCACTCAGAAGTCCGAGATAAATATATATCTTACTGAGCGATTTGAGAACGAGTACAGCAATTGTATAGTATCGGTTGCGTTTCGGATAACTTTTAATAGCAGTGTTAAGGAGGATATGAAGCAGGGAGTAAGAGAGCTGGCGGCAAAATAATATAATCTAGTGAATCATGTTATAAAATAGCAAGGTGATGTCGCCAGAAGATACTGGTAGTATTTCTACATTACGTTGCCGAAGAAGCGTTTGAACAATTGAGAAAGTATTATCAAATACACTTGAGCTGTGAACCTAAGCTATACTGCTCATAAATTATATAAAACCACTTTATAGTATTTGCAAAAAATTAATCGGGTAATATGAACACAAACCTTGCTCGGCAAAATGGAACTCGATCCCTACAGCGATCCAACACATTTGGCGTTACTTAGCTAAGCAAACTAGAGCATGAACAAAATGTCGTTCACTGTCCAGGAAATGTGCACTATCTTTTTATTCAATCAAAAATTTGATGATACATACTGAGATATTATATCTCTGTACACTGACAGCGCACCCTCTTCCTATGGTGGTACCCATTATTACAGAATTGACTGGCCTTTTCAAGGGAGAGATATATTACTTATTAACAGAAAAGAAAGACTTATTACACAGAGAAAGATATACAAAAATGCGCACTATTCGATTTGAGAGCCTACCGTTCTTAAATAACAGTTGTATGTACGTACATGTACCTTCTCCATGGGAGCCCAATATAAATATAAATTGCAACAAGAGAGGGAAGGCTCGGAAATCGTGTTGCGTTCTATCAAAATTGTGAATCAGCAAGTACCGAAATAGACAGGATTTAAGACTTTGTTAACAATTTTGGCAAAGCACAAAAATTGGGGGTAAATTGAATCACGTAATAATTCAAGTTCAGAGATCTGACAATCTATCTTACGATGACGTTCCTAAATATTTGATGAATATTTCAAAAAGAGTACAAGAAGTAATAGGCGAATATGAGCGGAATCTAAACTGCCATAAGAGTTGACCCAACGAATATCCACGCAACTGTATGAATTAAACAGCATCCGCCCGCAATCTGGCACCCGGGTTGATATTCAGTCCACATCACTGATAAGAAAGCTCCTATAGATACACTTTGATCACTTATATTACATGAAAAGTGTTGGAAAACAACTTCTCCGTATAAAAGAAATGTTTAAAAATGTATAACAACGTGGCCCTGCTTTTAATTTCGACAGTAATCAAGATTACTGTGTAGTCACGGGAAAAGGATTTCCCTTTATGCTCAGAAGTTTTTCCCATCCTACTTTTCTGCTTTATCATTTAATACGTAAATAAATATACTAATATTCCGACATCGTCATGCATTGCCGGTATGTTGCAATTCCCACAAGTTTCTCACTGGTCGCTAAGAATTATGTTCAGATGAATGTTCCTAAAACGCAAGTGAAGATCGGAATAAGCGAAAAGAAAATTTGTAAAAATGGGTCGAATTTCACAGTCAAAAATATGAATGAATACAACTACTACATTCTTATACATAAAAATGGAGAGTGATTTGGTATAGAAAAGGAACAGATATGTATACATTATATGAACAAGGAAAATGTTCATGTCTACATAAATGCTCACTTGATAACAGTTAGTAAAATAAGCCATAAAATATTATGACATTTTTCCCCCGGATCCAACTGTGAAGAACCTGTACGCTCATGACGTCACTCTGTCAATTGTGACGTCAATATTTGGTGCGAAGTGCAGCAGAGTACATTTATATTAGGCATGGAATAGTTTATGGGAAAAGTCCCTTAACTTAGCTGAGTAGGGGCCAGTGTTGTCTCAAAATATAGACGGCAGTGGAAAGAGTCATCAGCCCTCTAACAACAGTGCGAGCACAATACTGCGTCACCAGGAAGGAAACTTCTGTCGCGTCGTTTAACTTTGTGA
>CAJDSM010037306.1:7033-19493 GCA_903981925.1 Ostrea lurida
TGTAAATAACCATTCTTAATGTAATCTGAATTTTAATCATATAATGCAAATATTATGGAAAAAATATTACACCTATTCATATTAATATAGCTATTATTTTTTCCTATTAATATCTTTATTGAATCAAATTCAGATACCTGTGGAAATACTCCCTAGCAACTCACCTCAAAGTTTCTGGGAGAACTGCAATTATTTTCACGGGGAGGGTTAGAGTTGGTTATAGTATACAGCATTCTGTTTAAATAGATCCATATGCTAACTTTATTAAACACATGGGTTTTTTAACCAGTGATTTTTTCTTTCATTTTTTAGCGGGTAATGACGGTGATCCTGCAACTGTCGTACATACGTGGTATTCACCGCACTACCGATTAACTATCATATACGAGATCTATCTTCATTCACTCAGCTTAGCGGGGTAATCGGTGACATAATATATTAATAATTCTTTTTAAAGTCGAGAAGTTATGAAATCTGATTTTACAAGAATTAAATACAATACTTTAGATGAGAGCGACAGAATAAAAGACAAAGTAATACAAAAACAGACTAACTCATATATCCGAAAATACTCTACAAGACTCAATTCAAATAATCGAAGATGTAAGGGCAAACACCGTACATTTTCGATTCGAAAGCCGAAGGCAGGATCAGGTGCCAATGGTAAAGGATGTAAAGCCATACCACATGCTTGAAGCTGATCACAAATCCAGCCGTGAGATATGAGAGCTCGAAAACAAAGTAACGGGGTCTACCCGTGTCAAATATAATAATGAAACAATCCGACAGTCTAAAGGGTATGAAGCATCAGTCACACCATATGCTTTAGTTAACACGATCACCTCCCATTTAGTCCGGTCCTAATATTCATAATAAAATCATTGTTTCACTTTCGAAATTTTGGTTAAATATACTATGAATCTCTGTTGCAGATGTGGTTGGGATAAATTCTGTAATCGCAAAAACAAGGTCATTATAGCTGACCGCTAAGAATTATGCAGAAAAAATGATGACTTTGCAATATTTGTACATGAAAGTCACCCCGAGTCGAGTTTAATTTTCGCATGCCAAGAATGAATAATAAAGCTTATTCAGAAACTTTCCAATAACACTGTACTATTTTCTGTTATTAATTTTAGTTTAGCATCGGCATGCTCCGCTTCTCTTTTCTCCTGCTACACCAGTTGTCAATTATTGTGGTTTCGGTATTCATCAATTAATATGTGTTTAACAGTTTGTAACAATATGTTATTGTATCTTAGTAGTGAAACACCACGCCCAATAAATCAATTAGAATTGCATATATTATTCCATAAAATTTCTCAGACGTAATTAATTTTGGCTACTTTCAGAAAATTCGCTACGGTTGACGGGTGTTCGACCGTCAGCATGAGGATGCTTAAATCCATGCCATGGCACCTGTTAGCTCTCTACCTTCGCCTTTTGTTCATAGAGGAGGACCGGGTGTGTCGCCCTACACTCGATTTTCTGTATATGATTTTTTGGATTATGAAATTACGTTTTACACGATGTGTACCCATTTCACCAGCCTATTTGTACTCTAGTAAACGAGTTAGAATTAGTTTTGGGTGGATGGGAACACAGTATGCGAATTCTCTGTTCTACTCCTCCTATATAGGATAAACGAGGAAAAAAAAATAGCAGATTTATTTCAAAATTTAATAGAAAATTATTGCCTGAGATTCAATTACTGTTATATTGTTAACTCTAAAACAGTATTTTCGTATGCAACTTGTTGTTACAACCAATTCGGCAACTCTTTATTCCACTTTAATTGGGGGTGTGGTATTCTATATGTGACGTTTCGACTGATAGTCGGACAGTGTTAGATCCCTTGGTGCTGCTAAAGGGGTAATTCCTGTCTTTCGACGGAAACCTGCGTGGGCTGTAGACTCCAAGCTTTCTGTTTGGTGAGTATAACTAATATTGTGATTCTGTATACAGGGGTACCTTTGCTGTGGTGGGTACGGCCTCGGGGTTGGTCGTTTATTTCCTGACTGACCGCGGGCAGTATCGCCTACTTGATGGCTGGCCCGGGAGCACTATATCTCTAACTCTCCGACCATGGACCAGGATTGGTTCCACAGAAATACCATTTTAAAAAAAATGAGATGTGATAATCACTAGGAATCGTTTTAATTGTGTACTGAATGGAACTTGTAATATGAAAAAACTGCTTTAAACGGAACGTATTCTAGCAAATTCAATGTAGGTAAACAAAAACATAGACTCGAGCTGTTTTTACATAGCGAAGAATTGTAAGTGACTGTATCACAACTTGTCAACTCAACAAATGATGTTCAAATTTTTTGCTGACCATTAAAAATGCCTAAGTGAGCATTGGTAAAGAAACATTAAAAATGAAAATCTAAAATATGAATATTTTAGCTCAGAACGTGTCCATATCCCTTTTAGTTTCATTGTACACCCAACATTCCCACTTCAATACACTCTGGGTTATCCCTACTACTCTATGGCAGTGTGTGTGTGTGTGTGTGTGTGTGTGTGTGTGTGTGTGTGTGTGTGTGTGTGTGTGTGTGCGTGCGTGCGTGCGTGCGTGCGTGCGTGCGTGCGTGCGTGCGTGTGTGCGTGGGTGCGTGCATGTGTGTGTGTAGTTTGTTTTCACTCTCATGACCTGCCTATTACATTTTCTCTGTGTAGTTATTTAAACAATAAAATGCTTTCTTTGTTGGTTTATTGTGTGATGAAGAAAAGTAGCATTGCAGAAAAAAAAAATCATAACCCACGTTAGCGATTTGTTTTTTGTGACTATGATTATTTTTTAACACATTGTTTACTTCGCCAATTTATATCCATGTATCAATGTTGTCCAACCCTTGACATCTTTTAGGAGTTATAGAATTAATAATTGTTTGTGATCTTCACCTGTTCGCCTTATAAAAAAATTAAAATCAAAAATATATATGAAAACTACTTCAATAAATGTTCCTGATGAGATCATTGTCTGAACTACAAAGCATGTCGTGCCTGAATGGATTGTGGTGAAGTCTGTCAGTCATTCTATAGGTGTTATGCATTAATGCATTTAGCTTGGTAATTGATCCAAGGCTATACCAAGGGTTTTATGTAAGACGTGTCACATCAATTATATCGTTATGCACATCTCTTGCTAGAAGTAAGTGGGAAGTATTTGTTTACATAAGATAGAATCAGTTTTCTTTCGACCGAATATTTCACATTGTGATGTAATATGATGGCACCGCTCTATAACGTCTGGGATTTCAAAAATTTGAAGTAACTGGTTGCAGCAATGATGGTGGTGCTTGGGCTTTTGGGGTTTTTTATTTACAAATCCTGTAAAACAGTTACTAAATATGTATCTGTGATAAGTATATTAAAGGCAGCATAATTTCATAAATATAGATTACCGCTTTCTGAGATGATGACGTAAATCCTATATACGATTTTGGCAGATGTCCGAACACGTGTTTATTGAAATACATTCTGTAGGGATATTACCGACTTTCTAGGTTGGAAAACGTACAATAAGTATAGAAAAACAAATTTCTATGACAGACTCTGGAAAGTGAAGTGGCCCTTACTTTTGAATGAATCATTTTGCAAAAAAATATATGTTGCGTAAGAAGATAAATGATCTATCACAGTAGTACAGATTATGCCTGATACATATTCTGTACATGAATGCATTCAATAAGCAAGAAACTTAAAACACGTATGTTTACAGGCTGTTAACGGTTTGTTCCGATTAACAGAGGTTTCAGTGAAATATATCTGTCATTAGAATAACCAAGGTAAAACGGGAGACAAATACCTTAATCCCTTGGAATTTGTGACTACACTGTATGATTATTAATGTATGTAGGGCTCGATGATGTACTTAGTACTGTATGAGGTAAGCTGATGTCGAGTTCCATCAAGTAAATTTATGCCAAGTTCTATAGAGTAAACTAATATCATAGGATTGAATATATCAATTATTTTGACCGCGGGCAGTATCGCTACTTGAGGCTGGCCGGAGCACTATCTCTACTCTCCGGACTGCCGTGGACAAGGTTTATCATGATGTCAGACATCGACAAACTCAAGGAATTTTGATTCACACTCTTGTTATTGAAAACTTAAGTTTTTAAATATAAATAAGGAGAAATAACAGGAGGATGTGAACAATCATAATTTGAAATCGAAACATTTCACAGATATATCATGTATTTAAAAAAGGATAATTATAGTAGGGGTAATCAGAAAAAAAATACAAAATAATCGCTGCAATCGAACCCTTCATCCACAGATTTTTTATCAACAATTTAGTATACCCAAATAATCCATCAAGGTCAAATGAAAAGCAAACACATTGCTGAATATTTAATTTCATTATTAAAATAAATACTATCATTTATAGGACCCATTGTCTTCCTTGGTGAAATGGACCAATCAGATTTTGTGCTACAAGTACAATTGAATTATAAGTAAGAAATCAATGTTTCAAAGAACACCCAACAATCCCACCTCAATACACTCCGGGCCATCCCTACTACTAGTTTTCTATTGCAATGTGTGTGTGTGCGTGTGCGTGTGCGTGTGTGTACGCGCGCGTGTGTGTAGTTTTTTTTCTCACTCTTATGACCTGCCTGTTACATTTTCTCTGTGTAGTTATTTAAACAATAAAATGCTTTCTTTGTTGGTTCATTGTGTGATGAAGGAAAGTTGCATTGCCGGAAAAATTCATAACCCGCGTTCGCGATATCTTTTTTGAGACTATGATTACGTTGAACACATTGTTTACTTCGCCAATTTATATCCATTTATCAGTGTTGTCCAACCCTTGCTATTTTTTTTATAATTGTTAATTTTCTTCAATTATTTGTCTTATAAAAAGATTTGAAATCAAAGGTAAAAATGAAAACTACTTCAATAAATGTTCCTGACGAGTCTGAACTACAAGGTAGGCGTGTCTGAATGGATTGTGGTGAAGTATGTCAGTCATTCTAAAAGTGTTGTGCACTAATGCATTTAGCTTGGTAAATGATCCAAGGCTATACCAAGGGTTTTTTGTAAGACATGTCACATCAATTATATTGTTATGCACATCTTGCTAGAAGTAAGTGGTTGGTAGTTGTGTACATAAGATAGAATCAGTTTTCTTTCGACCGAATATTTCACATTGTGATGTAAGATGATGGCACCGCTCAATGTGAGTTTCTTAGATATAGCGAATGATCGACATTCTTATGTCAATCGCAAGGATATTCGGTGTAGTGTGAGAGCAGTATAAGACTGTTATTTCCCTACTAGATTTGACTACGGTTAAACCAGTTTACTTTATTTCGACTACGGGCTCACGGCGGGTGTGACTGGTCAGCACAGAATACTTACTCCTCCATGACACCTGATCCTGTCTTCGTTTTTGTCGGAGGTCCGTGTTGCCCTACACTTGATTTTTGGGACTATGATTACGCTTAGCGCATTATTTACTTCGCCATTTTATATATACCGTCTGAGATTTCAAAAAGTTGAAGTAATCGACTAAATGTTGCAACAATGATGATGGTGCTCTGCCTTTTGGTTTTTTTAAATTTATTTATTTACAAATCCTGCAAAACAGTTACTAAATATACATGCGTCTGCGATAAGTATATTCAGACTGTATAATTTCATAAATATAGGTTACCGCTTTCTGAGATGATGACGTAAATCCTGTATACGATTTTGGCAGATGTCCGAACACATGTTTATTGAAATACATTCTGTAGCGATATTACCGACTTTCTAGGTTTGAAAACGTACAATATGTATAGGAAAACAAATTTCTGTGACAGACTCTGGAAAGTGAAGTGGTACTTACTTTTGAATTAAGCATTCCTTTTTTTAAAAAACATGTTGTGTAAGAAGATAAATGGTCTATCAAAGTAGCACATATTATGCATGAAACGTATTCTGTACATAAATGTATACAATAAGCAAGGAACATAAAACATGTATGTTTAGATGATGCTAATAGTTCTGACTAACAGAGGTTTTAGTGAAATATATCTGTCCTTAGAATAACCAAGAAAAAACGGGAGACAAATACCCTAATCTCGTGGAATTCGTTACTACGCTGTATGATTATTAAGGTCTTTCGGGTTCGATGAAGTTATATTATATGAGGTAAACTAATGTCAAGTTCCATCAAGTAAACTTCTGTAAATAACCATTCTTAATGTAATCTGAATTTTAATCATATAATGCAAATATTATGGAAAAAATATTACACCTATTCATATTAATATAGCTATTATTTTTTCCTATTAATATCTTTATTGAATCAAATTCAGATACCTGTGGAAATACTCCCTAGCAACTCACCTCAAAGTTTCTGGGAGAACTGCAATTATTTTCACGGGGAGGGTTAGAGTTGGTTATAGTATACAGCATTCTGTTTAAATAGATCCATATGCTAACTTTATTAAACACATGGGTTTTTTAACCAGTGATTTTTTCTTTCATTTTTTAGCGGGTAATGACGGTGATCCTGCAACTGTCGTACATACGTGGTATTCACCGCACTACCGATTAACTATCATATACGAGATCTATCTTCATTCACTCAGCTTAGCGGGGTAATCGGTGACATAATATATTAATAATTCTTTTTAAAGTCGAGAAGTTATGAAATCTGATTTTACAAGAATTAAATACAATACTTTAGATGAGAGCGACAGAATAAAAGACAAAGTAATACAAAAACAGACTAACTCATATATCCGAAAATACTCTACAAGACTCAATTCAAATAATCGAAGATGTAAGGGCAAACACCGTACATTTTCGATTCGAAAGCCGAAGGCAGGATCAGGTGCCAATGGTAAAGGATGTAAAGCCATACCACATGCTTGAAGCTGATCACAAATCCAGCCGTGAGATATGAGAGCTCGAAAACAAAGTAACGGGGTCTACCCGTGTCAAATATAATAATGAAACAATCCGACAGTCTAAAGGGTATGAAGCATCAGTCACACCATATGCTTTAGTTAACACGATCACCTCCCATTTAGTCCGGTCCTAATATTCATAATAAAATCATTGTTTCACTTTCGAAATTTTGGTTAAATATACTATGAATCTCTGTTGCAGATGTGGTTGGGATAAATTCTGTAATCGCAAAAACAAGGTCATTATAGCTGACCGCTAAGAATTATGCAGAAAAAATGATGACTTTGCAATATTTGTACATGAAAGTCACCCCGAGTCGAGTTTAATTTTCGCATGCCAAGAATGAATAATAAAGCTTATTCAGAAACTTTCCAATAACACTGTACTATTTTCTGTTATTAATTTTAGTTTAGCATCGGCATGCTCCGCTTCTCTTTTCTCCTGCTACACCAGTTGTCAATTATTGTGGTTTCGGTATTCATCAATTAATATGTGTTTAACAGTTTGTAACAATATGTTATTGTATCTTAGTAGTGAAACACCACGCCCAATAAATCAATTAGAATTGCATATATTATTCCATAAAATTTCTCAGACGTAATTAATTTTGGCTACTTTCAGAAAATTCGCTACGGTTGACGGGTGTTCGACCGTCAGCATGAGGATGCTTAAATCCATGCCATGGCACCTGTTAGCTCTCTACCTTCGCCTTTTGTTCATAGAGGAGGACCGGGTGTGTCGCCCTACACTCGATTTTCTGTATATGATTTTTTGGATTATGAAATTACGTTTTACACGATGTGTACCCATTTCACCAGCCTATTTGTACTCTAGTAAACGAGTTAGAATTAGTTTTGGGTGGATGGGAACACAGTATGCGAATTCTCTGTTCTACTCCTCCTATATAGGATAAACGAGGAAAAAAAAATAGCAGATTTATTTCAAAATTTAATAGAAAATTATTGCCTGAGATTCAATTACTGTTATATTGTTAACTCTAAAACAGTATTTTCGTATGCAACTTGTTGTTACAACCAATTCGGCAACTCTTTATTCCACTTTAATTGGGGGTGTGGTATTCTATATGTGACGTTTCGACTGATAGTCGGACAGTGTTAGATCCCTTGGTGCTGCTAAAGGGGTAATTCCTGTCTTTCGACGGAAACCTGCGTGGGCTGTAGACTCCAAGCTTTCTGTTTGGTGAGTATAACTAATATTGTGATTCTGTATACAGGGGTACCTTTGCTGTGGTGGGTACGGCCTCGGGGTTGGTCGTTTATTTCCTGACTGACCGCGGGCAGTATCGCTAATTGTGGCTGGCCGGGAGCACTAATCTCTAACTCTCCGCATGGCCAGGATTGGTTCCACAGAAATACCATTTTAAAAAAAATGAGATGTGATAATCACTAGGAATCGTTTTAATTGTGTACTGAATGGAACTTGTAATATGAAAAAACTGCTTTAAACGGAACGTACTTGCTAATTTCGCTAAATTCAATGTAGGTAAACAAAAACATGACTCGAGCCTTTTTTACATAGCGAAGAATTTTGTAAGTGACTGTAATCTACAACTTGTAAACTTCAACAAATGATGTTCAAATTTTTGCTGACCATTAAAAATTGCCTAAGTGAGCATTGGTAAAACATTAAAAATGAAAATCTAAAATATGAATATTTTAGCTCAGAACGTGTCCATTATCCTTTTAGTTTCATGTAACACAAACATTTACCCACTTCAATACACTCTGGTTTATCCCTACACTATCATGGCAGTGTGTGTGTGTGGTGTGTGTGTGGTGTGTGTGTGTGTGTGTGTGTGTGTGTGGTGTGTGTGGTGTGCGTGCGTGCGTGCGTGCGTGCGTGCGTGCGTGCGTGCGTGCGTGTGTGCGTGGGTGCGTGCATGTGTGTGTGTAGTTTGTTTTCACTCTCATGACCTGCCTATTACATTTTTCTGTGTAGTTTATTTAAACAATAAAATGCTTTCTTTGTTGGTTTAATTGTGTGATGAAGAAAAGTAGCCATTGCAAAAAAAAAATCATAACCCACGTTAGCGATTTGTTTTTTTGTTGACTATGATTATTTTTTAACACATTGTTTACTTCGCCAATTTATATCCATGTATCAATGTTGTCCAACCCTTGACATCTTTTAGGAGTTATAGAATATAATAATGTTTGTGATCTTCACCTGTGCCTTATAAAAAAAATTAAAATCAAAAAATATATATGAAAACTACTTCAATAATGTTTCCTGATGAGATCATTGTCTGAACTACAAAGCATGTGCGTCGCTGAATGGATTGTGGTGAAGTCTGTCAGTCATTCTATAGGTGTTATGCATTAATGCATTTAGCTTGGTAATTGATCCAAGGCTATACAAGGGTTTTATGTAAGACGTGTCACATCAATTATATCGTTATGCACTCTCTTGCTAGAAGTAAGTGGGAAGTATTTGTTTACATAAGATAGAATCAGTTTTCTTTCGACCGAATATTTCACATTGTGATGTAATATGATGGCACCGCTCTATAACGTCTGGGATTTCAAAAATTTGAAGTAACTGGTTGCAGCAATGATGGTGGTGCTTGGGCTTTTGGGGTTTTTTATTTACAAATCCTGTAAAACAGTTACTAAATATGTATATGTGATAAGTATATAAAGGCAGCATAATTTCATAAATATAAGATTACGCGTTTCTGATTGATGATGACGTAAAATCCTATATACGATTTTGGCAGATGTCCGAACACGTGTTTATTGAAATACATTCTGTAGGGATATACCGATTTCTAGGTTGAGAACAGTACAATAAGTATAGAAAAACAATTTCTATGACAGACTCTGGAAAGTGAAGTGGCCCTTACTTTTGAATGAATCATTTTGTGCAAAAAAATATATGTTGCGTAAGAAGATAAATGAGCTATCACAGTAGTACAGATTATGCCTGATACATATTCGTACATGAATGCATTCAATAAGCAAGAAACTTAAAACACGTATGTTTACAGGCTGTTAACGGTTTGTTCCGATTAACAGAGGTTTTCAGTGGAAATATATCTGTCATTAGAATAACCAAGGTAAAACGGAGACAAATACCTAATCCCTTGGAATTTGTGACTCACTGTTGAGATTTTTAATGTATGTAGGGGCTCGTGATGTACTTAGTACTGTATGAGGTAAGCTTGATGTCGAGTTCCATCAAGTAAATTTATGCCAAGTTCTATAGAGTAAACTATATCATAGGATTGAATATATCAATTATTTTGACCGCGGGCAGTTATCGCTACTTGAGGCTGGCCGGAGCACTATCTCTACTCTCGGACTGCCGTGGACAAGGTTTATTCATGATGTCAGACATCGACAAACTCAAGGAATTTTGATTCACACTCTTGTTATTGAAAACTTAGTTTTTTAATATAAATAAGGAGAATATAACAGGAGGATGTGAACAATCTAATTTGAAATCGAAACATTTCACAGATATATCATGTATTTAAAAAGGATAATTATAGTAGGGGTAATCAGAAAAAAAAATACAAAATAATCGCTGCAATCGAACCCTTCATCCACAGATTTTTTATCAAACAATTTAGTATACCCAAATAATCCATCAAGGTCAAATGAAAAGCAAACACATTGCTGAATAGTTTATTTCATTATTAAAATAAATAACTATCATTTATAGGACCCATTGTCTTCCTTGGTGAAATGGACCAATCAGGATTTTGTGCTACAAGTACAATTGAATTATAAGTAAGAAATCAATGTTTCAAAGAACACAACAATCCCACCTCATACACTCCGGCCATCCCTACTACTATTTTCTATTGCAATGTGTGTGTGTGCGTGTGCGTGTGCGTGTGTGTACGCGCGCGTGTGTGTAGTTTTTTTCTCATCTTTATGACCTGCCTGTTACATTTTCTCTGTGTAGTTATTTTAAACAATAAATGTTTTCTTTGTTGGTTCATTGTGTGATGAAGGAAAGTTGCATTGCCGAAACATTCATAACCCGCGTTCGCGATATCTTTTTTGAGGCTATGATTACGTGAAAAGCATTTTTCTTCGCCAATTTATATCCATGTTTATAGTGTTGTCCAACCCTTGCTATTTTTTTTATAATTCGTTAATTTTCTTCAATTATTTTGTCTTATAAAAGATTTGAAAATCAAAGGTAAAAATGAAACTACTTCAATAAATTGTTCTGACGAGTCTGAACTACAAGGTAGGCGTGTCTGAATGGATTGTGGTGAAGTATGTCAGTCATTCTAAAAGTGTTGTGCACTAATGCATTTAGCTGGTAAATGATCCAAGGCTATTCAAGGGTTTTTGTTAAGACATGTCACATCAATTATATTGTTATGCACATCTTGCTAAGAAGTAAGTGGTTGGTAGTTGTGTACATAAAGATAGAATCAGTTTTCTTTCGACCGAATATTTCACATTGTGATGTAAGATGATGGCACACGCTCAATGTGAGTTTCTTAGATATAGCGAATGATCGACATTCTTATGTCAATCGCAAGGGATATTCGGTGTAGTTGTGAGAGCAGTATAAGACTGTTATTTCCTACTAGATTTGACTACGGTTAAACCAGTTTACTTTATTTCGACTACGGGCTCACGGCGGTGTGACTGGTCAGCACAGAATACTTATCCCTCCATGACACCTGATCCTGTCTTCGTTTTTGTCGGAGGTCGTGTTGCCCTACACTTGATGTTTGGTGGGACTATGATTACGCTTAGCGCATATATTTACTTCGCCATTTATATATACCGTCTGAGATTTCAAAAAGTTTGAAGTAATCGACCTAACAATGTTGCAACAATGATGATGGTGCTCTGGCCTTTTGTTTTTTAAAATTCATTTATTTACAAATCCTGCAAAACAGTTACTAAAATATACATGCGTCTGCGATAAGTATATTCAGACTGTATAATTTCATAAATATAGGTTACCGCTTTCTGAGATGAATTGACGTAAATCTGTATACGATTTGGCAGATGTCCGAACACATGTTTATTGAAATACATTCTGTAGCGATATTACCGATTTCTAGGTTTGAAAACGTACAATGGTATAGGAAAACAAATTTCTGTGACAGACTCTGGAAAGTGAAAGTGGTACTACTTTTGAATTAAGCATTCCTTTTTTTAAAAAACATGTTGTGTAAGAAGATAATGGTCTATCAAAGTAGCAACATATTATGCATGAAACGTATTCGTACATAAATGTATACAATAAGCAAGGAACATAAAACATGTATGTTTAGATGATGCCTAATGTTCTGACTAACAGAGGTTTTAGTGAAATATATCTGTCTTAGAATAACCAAGGAAAAAACGGGAGACAAATACCCTCATCTCGTGGAATTCGTTACTAACCGCTGTATGATTATTAAGGTCTTTCGGGTTCGATGAAGTTATATTATATGAGGTAACTAATGTCTAAGTTCCATCAGTAAACGTCTGTCAATTTCTATAGAGTAAACTAGTATTACGTCAATCAAGTAACTAGTTTCCGGATCCACACCTAAATTCATGTCGAA
>CAJDSM010037307.1:700-12375 GCA_903981925.1 Ostrea lurida
GTATGCCTCGAACGAAACACAGAACTGCGATGATATAGATAAATGGGAATGGTATCAAAATGATTATGGTTCCCTCATATACTTTACATCCACTTCGTCGTAGCTGGACCGTACTAAGGGCCGCGCGAATAATTTACAACTGCTGCACGTTCATGAGGAAATGCCTATCATTGCAATTTGCAAAGATATTTTTAGAAGGCAAAACATTGAAGTGTAAAAATAAATAGGAATAGAATATTTTCATTTTGATTAGTTCACTGATGTAAACTAAGCCACCTTGCCATGAAAGAATATTCCACTAGAACTTCCACGCCTTTCTTTGACTTTGAAAAACACTGTTTGAAAGAAGAACGTAAGTGATGGCAAACCGGGTGGCAAACAAACAATTCATATACAAATGTACATAGTAACAAAAAAGACATAAACATCGGACACTCTCCAGTCAAACTATTTTTATTTTGCTAAAATCGATCGTGTTTGAAGCGATTCTGATGCATACATTGTTTGAATGTTGTGGATAAATATGAAGTAAACTTGTGTCATTGATTGCTTCTGATCTGATTCTGGCGTGCATGATTTCAGGAGTCGAGTAACAAACGAAGGGCTGTTAATATATATAACAAAAGTTCTCTATCATCAAATCAAACAGAAAACGTAGAATATTGTCAACTTTACTACATCAACAACAATAACCGCAAAAAAGAAAACAAAGGAGGGGGATCCAAGGGGAAAACCCCGACATATGCATAAATATGTCCGTACAAATTTCTTTTTCTTTCTCTGTTTTGTCATTATTTCGAACAGCAATATTGTCTGCTTCTTCAACTAGTACATAGTAATGATAGCATGTGTGTGCTGTTTACGGATCTTTCGATTATTGTAGAATTTACAATGACAAAAACACGTCAGACTATTGTAATGTAGTGTTGGCCAGAATTTTGTAAATCATCAGTGCTTTTGTGCAGCACTGTGCTTTATAACAATATGCACATTAGAGAAATAATACATGGTAAAAAAAATCTATAGGAATAAAGTGTATTTTTTTAGGGGCAAAATTTAAGATCTAATTCCAAATCATCCCTTTCACAAATTGAAATGCTTCCATTTCTTATTTAAACATTTAAAAAATATTTTAAACAAGAGGTTCATGGGCCACATGGCTCACATGAGCAGCAGTTCGTAGCAATAAACATATGCTTGATAAAAATTACCATTATAAAAGCAGCTTATAGTTCAGAAAAAAAACTTTTTTCAAAGATAACGACTACAAGTCATTATACTATCAAACTTAAATTATTGAATTTGACTAAAAATTCAGTAATTATCGCATGTCCTTGTTGAGGGGCATGTCCTTATATATTAAAAAAAATTATTTAAGGTAAATTTGCGCAAAGTTCGATTCCTTATACATTCGCAGGTAAAAATTTGATCCCCTATTGTCATGATTTTTAATTTTTAATTATAAACTTCAATCAATGGTTCTTGATCAAGGTTTTTACATGACCCCACCCATTTTTTTTTTATCATCTCCCCTATGAAGGAGACATGACCCTTCGTTTAAATAAACTTGAAATTCCTTCACCCAAGGATTGTGGCCCCTTATCCAAACCCCTGGGGATTTGATCAAATTTTAATCTACTTTATATAAAAAAGCTTTCAGGTAAATCTCCACTCTTATATGGTGCCGTGGTTATTGAGCACTAGATCTTTAATAATTTTCTTTAAGTCCCATCGTGTCTTGCACCGGTCCCGGTGATAAATATTGCATGGTCCCTAAAAGCCTAGTATATATATGTGACCATACAAGGAGAAGTTTAGACCACAAGGAAAATTTGCACTTGACGCATTTTGTTACTTTCTCAGTTTGGATTTACTATGCAGGATGATGTAGTTTTGAAATGTAAATCGACAATAAAATTGATGTAGCAATAAAAATCCATACACATATAGCATGGTATTTTACACAGTTATCTATTTCGGTTTTATCTATTCACGTTCGTCACAAGTTGTGTACATGTATGTCATGAGAATTAAAAATTTCCAGTTTTCTATGTATAGAAACAGTAAACTTGCACTAGAAAATGTCTATCTAGACTCCAAGGGAGAATAAAAATATTTTTGAAGACGTTGACCCAAGTTGGCAATTGCATATTAAGAGTGTTGGACAGATCAAAATGGCAACTTCAAGAAATAAAAACAAAAAAGGACTATATCGTTTTGTTAAAATGTATATATAGAGGCTTGGAACACGCACGCAAAAACCCACCAACCCTTAGAAGTTAGTAAATTAGAAATATAAAAACAAATTAAAATAAAATAAATTAACACCCAACACCCCAAAAAAACCCCAATACACATAGATGAATAAATGAAATAAATTATGATATTTGGAAAAAAAAAACAACCCAAAAAACCACACAAATTAAAAACCCTTCCCAAAAAAACCCACTTAATTTTCTCTGAATTCATACTTTCATAAGATAATTAATATTAATTTTATTGAAAATTACCATGTCGGCAACATCGATAACCAACCTAAACACTATAGCTGCAGAACTGTAGCTCTCTGAAAAAAATATTGGGACAGATCAGAGACTGATCTGTCCCAATATTTTTTTCAGAGATCGAGCTACAGTTCTGCAACTACCTAAACGCAAACTAACGTATACTAAACGCAAATTTGACAAAATCCAAAAATATTTGCAATGAACATACGTGTACATGTACCTACATTAAGCAACATGCAGATCCTTCTTGCAGTTGTAGGATTTGTAGGATTTGACAATTTTATACGTTCACATTAAATGTATTGCATGTATTGTATATATATATTAAAGTGTCATATTGATAATACTAAGAACAAAATATATAGTCCTCAAACAACGCAAAATAAATACATGAACATATTTTTAAAAATTCGTCGAGATGATTATGCTAATTAAATTTGAATATCACATTGGCTGGAATTTATCTAAGAGTCGTGCAGTTCAGTGGTGTGTGTCAATCCGATATTATTAATTAAACTGATATAACGACGGTATCCCAATTATAATTTGGGATACCGCTGTTGGATGGGGTTGGGGGAGGGTGGAGGGGAGGAGGTGCACGTACTTTTAAAGTCGCACCCACACTGTAGAATCTAGTTGTACCATTAAATAAAGTAATTTTAACACCATTAAAAATTTTCAATCCCCCTTTTGAACGGAAAAGATATACAAATTTCTCTTTGATATTTTTCTGTCCCAGAAGTCGATCAGGATTTTTAAATTTAATGATGCAATCTCGGGGAGGGGGGGGGGGGCCACTTCATAATTTATGGGTAGGGACGTGCCACTGGACATTGCAGACCCCCTCCCTTTAATATTACATGTATTTTAGAATTTGAGAATTGCACCTTTTCATTTAATTTTCTCGTTCAAATGGGTGACCTTTTCCCATATGACAGTCAATAGGAAGTCCGAACTGTTGCTGATTAAAACAATACAGGGATGGACAAAGTAGTCATAAAGTTTGCTTTAGAACCCGGAACTTAAGCTTCATCAGCTGCAGATTATGAAGGCTATAGCTATTCATATAATTAATTGAGTAAATATTAATGACCTTTACATATTTATGTTGATTACCTATACCTTGTCATATATATCTGAAACGAAAAAAAGCTATCTATTCCAGCGGCACGTCCCTATCTATTTAGTACATAGTAAGCCCCCCCTCCCCCCCCCCCCCCCCCCCACCCCCCCCGGTGAGGTGGGGGTGCAATTTACAGGTAGAATCAAGTTATACTTCAACATTATTCAATAGTGATTGCCGAAGTGCATACCTGTCATTAAAATAAATTAATGGCAAATTTAATCGATGCATGATGCCCCATAGTCTGACAATCCCCGTGAATCTCGTGTAATTCACCTCATGTGGGGATGACGAAATACACATCTGGGAATTCCCACAGAAAGTTCTAATCGAAGTCACTTCCGGTGATGTGCAATATTGCAGAAGAGATTGGAGAAGTAAAAGATCAATTCTCATTATTGATTGGGGTGCATAACGACAATCTTTACCCGTCCGTGCGATTAGAGTCGCGGTGTAATTTGTTTACACGTGTTTACAGTGACATCATCGGTCGTCAGGATCATGACACATTTGACCTTTAAACTTCTTGATCGTCTAATCAGACGGCAGAGAATCGTGTTAACTCCTCCCCCTTAAGGCTAAGGTGCACCGAGAAGGAATTTGCTGACATAAGAAACACGTTGCTGTGAAGTAATGCCTACCGGTTTGTCTTGCGGACATTTAGCAAAAAATCCCTGCAAAAAGTTCGCTGTAGCGTCGGATATTATGACTCTTGCTGAAAACCACAAAACTGAGGAGAAAAGGTGAGATTTTGATTTGAAAAAGGAAAAGGAAATCTCTCAAAAGTTCACTTTCTTCCTGATTTTAGCTGAATAGGAGGGGCACTACCCATGCATGATGTCTTAATGAATGAAAGTCTAGAATGCATTGTTGAACAGTAAAACAAGTAAAGTTTATTTCTTTAACAATGTTGAGGGTGGGGATGAATACTCTGGCCTTCCTTAGAACAGATGGTGGAGGGCAGCGCAAACTTGCTATTAGACGGGTGGGTGGTGGGAGGGAGGGGGTGAGGTGGGATTATGAAACTGGATTATTGATAAGGGACAGAAAGTTCTATTACACATTTATCGTCTAGACACACATTGGGCAAAACATGTCTCAGACAGTCTAAAAAGTGTATAAAATAAATTCCCTTCCAGGAAAGACAAAATTTTATACCGATTAATCAATCATATCTAAAATTAAAATTGACAATATAATGGAACATTCCGTATCATTATAATCACAACGATTATCCTGTTGAGTGCTGGTTGTGTAGTATCCGGACATGGGAGCAAGACCTTTAAGCGAGATGAATGTTACAGGCAGCTGACAAAGGAGGGTGACAGCAGGGAGTTCACAGAGACCAGTGCCAGAGAGCTACAGATGGTAAGTCATTGAACATCTCCTTCTAGGTTTTGTCAAGTCCTGAGAGGAAAGAAAAAGCTTCCAATTACATGATGGAGAGTGGAATCCAGAATATAGTGCATCGGAGAATGAAAGAAATTCAAGAAGAGGTTAATAAATGTGCTTTGGTGGACTAAGGATGATGAGAAGAGAGTAGAGAGTCGCTGTTTCTGACCGATCCCATTATATAGGATACAAGCCTAAGCAGGAAACTTGTTATCATGACCTGAGATGAGCCCAGGAAACGCATCTATAGAGACTAATCCAAGGGTACGAGAGGTTAAAATACAACAAAAGCAAATATAAGAAATCTAGTTGGGGCTTTGAAACAATCAATGTGTTTAAGACTGTATTAAGGGTATGCTACTCTATGCGTCAGTGTTTGTGTGGATGAAACACTTGTTTGGGAGAAAGGTAGGAGAGTGTGAGTGTGAGAGTTTTTATGATGATTTTGGGGCATAATTAATTTTGACGATCTGGTTTTGAGATATGGCATTGTGTGCTGAAATGATTACTAATCTGAGGACTACTTTCAGGGCACCAGAGGGGGTTCTGCTGTGTAATAATGCCCATGGAGAACGGTTCTGATGATTTGGTTCACATGCAGCATGTGTTGGATGCGAAGCACACTGTCGGGAACACAGAATACTCTTGTTAAGTACGGGGAGTAAATATCTTTTTAAAACATAAAAATTCATACAATTTATGTTTAGTATTTATGTGTATAATCGCTGGCATTTGATTTTTGACAAACATTTTAGATTTCTTGTTTGTAAAATCTTTGTAAGGTCGATCAGTGAAATAAGTTGAAACACGCTGCTATTGATCCCGGTGAATTGTCGGAAGAAACACGCAGAGGAAGATGATCTTAGTTGTGTACTAGACAGGTATGGTCATTGTTACAAACGAAGCATGATGCAATGTTCCAGTTGCAATGCAATGCAACAAAGAATTATTGAAAGAGGTCTAAAATTTTAACATGAAATGTCAAATTTTAAGTTTTTAAGTTCATTTGAAATAGCTATTGATTGATATGAATAAAAAAACATGAAAACTTTTTAAAAATAAAATGTGGAAACCTAAAATTTTTCAAATTCTCCATTGGCAGGTTGCAAAGAGGGGAGGACACAGTTAGGAGGAAAGTTCTGAATGGAATGTCGAAAACAACCTCACGATCTGCTTATCCAGATTTCCCAGCCTGATCCCCCCTCTGAATGACCGCATACCCACGGACCATGCAACCTGGAAGTAAGTGGACGGAAAATCAATACCACGAGTACTTCTATAGATAACACATAGAAGTGATGACACTGGAGCATAATTTTAGAAATGAGTTTTTGATGGTTAATGCCTGAATGTATTCAATATGCATTGTCATTTTGTGGTTGTTCCTTGCAGAAGTCTGGCAGACTTGTATGTACAGGAAGTCGGTTCTCCGAAGAGCTGGCCTGGGAAGGTTCCATTATTATATTATTGCTCTCCATTTACATTTGTGTTCCCGCCATGAGTTGACTGTCTTCCTAATGCCGCAGTAGAGGGACGGGGAGGATTGTCCCGACAAAACTCTTTGCTTGTCGCGGATCTATTGTTTTTTTACTGCAGTATAAATATGGCCTCCAGTACAACTCTGTAGATGGAAACTTCATATATTAATGACTTAAAACCGTTCCCATATTGACGTGTGTTCATATGAAATGCATTATTGGAAAAAGCATTGAAAAAAAAATGACAAAAGGAGTGAGGAGAAGACAAAAGAAAAGGGTAGATAAGACCCGGATATTGTGAATGTTGATGATGTGAAGGGAAAGAAAAACTATACCCAAAAAAATGACACAAGGTTTAATGTAATCATTTTGAATTGTCGTTTAAAATGTTCAAAATATAAATCATATTCTTGTTTTATTTTTGATTCAGACCTTGTATTAAGACAGATTGTGTGAAACAATGCCCGTTTCAGCAGTTGAAGATTGCCTAGGTTGCATTTATGAGTCACCTAATGCCATAGTCTAAAAATCATGTAATTTTGGAGTGTTAATTTTTATAATGTAGATCCTTTATTAAGATAGAAGGAACATTTGCCCCGTACCACTACAATAGAAGGGGCTTGTCATAAAGGAAAACATGTGAAATAGACTAAGCCCTATCATCTCTTGCCAATTCAAAAGTTATGCCAATGTTAAAAGTTTCTGAAAAAGTAGAAGTCAACATTTCAAGGGTCAGGGGTAAAAATGTTGGTACTGGACGGAAAGGTCTTATAAGAAACACGCATGTTAATGTCAAAGCCCTAGTAACTTAGGCCATTCAAAAGTTATAGCTAAGTTAAAGTTTTTTGAAAAGTAGGGTCAAACTTTAAGGTCAAGGTCAGGAGGCCAAACATTTCTGGTATCGATGAGAAAGTGTTTCTTAAGGAAACATCAGTGCAAGTTATCAAAACCCTAGTACTTTACCATTCAAAAATTATAACGCAAGGTTATAAGTTTTTGAAAAGTAGGTCAACTTCAAGGCAGGAGGTCTCAAAAATTTTGGTAACCCACGGAAAGGTCTTGTCATAAGGACACATACATGTGAATTTATCAAAGCCCTGATACATTAACTATTCAAGAAGTTTTTAAAGCCAAGGTTAAAAGTTTTCAGACAGAAGAGAACAGACAGACCAAAAACAATATACCCCCCCTCCCAGATTTCGATCTCGGGGGCATAAAAACGGATTCAAGAAACTCAGTCATGCCAATGTTTTTCCCCAAATGATATTTTAGTGCCGTTTGAGCGTCCAAGAGTAATGGACTAAGGGGTGATCCCTTAAGCTATTGCCCATAGTTTCAAACGGTCAAGGTCAATAGGCTCAGCCATGATATGGAAAACGAGTTTAATCCATTATTTAAAGGAGACTCGAGAGGTGATTCCTAATTGTCAACGGATCAACGGTCAATTAGGTCACATGATATTGAAAAAGAGTGATACTCATTTGAAGGATGATCAAAGGTGATCCCTATTGTTTCCATATGTCAAACGTCAAGGTCAATAGGGTCCATATAATATGGAAAAAAGAGTTTACTATCATTTCAACGAGGTTTTAACGGTTATCCCTATGTGCCATATGAATCAAACGGTCAAGGCGATATGAAATAGGGGGGAAAAGTAGAGTCCTTTATCGTTTTTAAAAAGGTGAATCCTTTTGTTTTTACGTGGAAAGGTCGAGGTATTGGGCCAGGTTATGAAAAAGAAATGGTTCCTGATAATGTTGATTATTATTGGGATCTCTTTATGACTGTGATGTCACATGGATCCGTATTACAAGGATGAAGCCTTTAATTATGTTTTTGGGCCAAACGTTTATGGCCTGCTTGCTACTAATAGCTTTTAAAACGTTTGTAAGGAGAGCACTGTTGCATACAAATATTATCGGAGGACACGTTGGGGCGACAACTGTAAATCCAAGAACGTGCGGGACTTTCATACACAAGATACACCGGGACAGAGGCGGCTCCCGGAATTGTCGAAAGAGAGGGGGGAGGGGGGGGGGGCAATCCGTTGAAAAAGTAGCAATGACGCTTAAAGGTCTGGATGAAGCCAAAGCGGGGCCCAGGGGGCGAAACTCTCCGGAACTCTCCGCGGGTTTTAGAGCTTTAGTTATTTAGAGGTTAATTTAGCAAATATATCTATACATAATAATTAAGTTGTCACCAAAAAAAAAAAAAAAAGGGGGGGTGGGTGGGTGGTGGGGGTGGACTCTAAATCCGCCACTGCGGTTTATACAAAATCCCACTGTGAAAATCGACCAACAACATCCATGATACGGGTGATGTTTTTCTCCCTGAGATTCTTGGAGCTACATTGGTGAGGCTGCAAAATTTAGGCAGCTCGACCTCAGTTTTGAGCAGGATCTTTTTGCAACCTTGGACACGGCTCTTTCGGCATGACCGCCCATTATCTACGACAGCAGGGATGGCGGAGGCTACTAAACCGACCCGCGAGTTAATATTTTATGCATGTCCGAAACTGGACACTATAAGAGAGAAGTGGGGCATGTTACGGTATGCAAGAGACAAGGCCCGGATCATGAAAAAAACTTAGATTAAGTCAAATTTCAATCCACCTGTAAAATGTTTAAGTACTTATATGACCTGAAAAACTCCTAATTTGCAGACACAAAGAATTTGATTTAACAATATCGACAAGATATGATTATCCACAAATTATCTGCAGTATTAAATTAAGATGTAGTTCTAGGGACAGCCAGCTTCTATTCGAGTATCTAGATTTAGACACGATGTTTTAGATTACCATGGTGGCATTCAAAGACATACAACTGAATATATTAAAAATTTCTTTGTTTATGAAAATTAAATTCTCAAGTAAGCTGGATTTAAAATTTAACTTAGTCTATTCTCAGTTTAAGGTCTTGGGGCCAGTATTATAAAAAACTCAGACTACAAGATTCAAATCATCTGTAAAATGTTCATAACTTTTGACCTGAATTAAATTTTTTGCAGAAAAGGAATTCTAGAAATTTGATTAAAATCCCAAGAAAAGCGAGACACTAATATTATTATCAAATTTAAGACCAGGGTTGATTACAAAATATAAAGGTCCATTCGACGAGAGTCGGGCACTGAGAATAAAGATTCCAAGGAGTAATGGGTCCACAATTATAGCTGTTAATACAATGTATACGAGACCCAATGTTTCAATGAAAATTATTTTGTATAATACATTGGTTAATAAAGGATTATAGATAACTGATAGTAAGTTTTACTAAATTAGTTATACAATAGACGGAAATAGGACACTCATACTCCAATGTTTTAAGAAAAATGATGACTACAATACAGGAGCTACATGTGTATATGGATGTGAGTATAGAGATCATGTGGAATACATGTCAGTACTGGTATTAGAATATCAGTAGATGTATCCTTACCACTAGTGTTTAGTACACTTTACACAACCTTATTGGGGTCCACAAAGTGAAAAATTCCCGTTCGTCCCCAACAAATTCAACCGAGACATTAGCATGTACTTGACGAGGGAAAACACCCTATATATATATGGACTATAGAAATATAATAGAACATTAGTAAATGTTCTGGCCAGTATTCTAAAATTAGCTGAATGGCTTCATAAAACTGACTTAGCCAAAAAATATATACCTAACATTTGGGCCAAATGAAACAAATTCGGTGCCATAAATTGTGTTAAACAATAAACACCAACACATTGTTTTGTTTATGTAATTGTTCTTGATATTGAACGTCCTCGGAGGAAAATCTAGATCGTCAGTTCAGAATATTGGGGGAACGTTCTAGAGGCTCGACCAATGAAATCTCTCGTTGTCGGGTCAGGGATAACCACATGATTCATCACGATTACGACACGCCACATACCTGAAACTTATTCCACACTGCAAAGACGCTTTTTAGAACACAGAAGTTGAGCTAACTTTAGGCGATTTTAATTGAGTGAAATATTTGCAACAGAAGACGAGATGACGTTAACGGACCACACAGATTTGGTAGAACAATGCAGCGAAGAGTAAGTATACTGTTATTTCACTTTCTATTGATTGCGCAACTCAAATTAATTGTAATGACTTAATGACATCAGTGAAATCAAAATACTGTAGCATAATCAAAGTTGTTGGTCAATGTTAAAAGTCGTAGGAATGACAACTGTTAATATTCTGCGATGTCCACTTATGTGAAGGTCGGACAATCGCAACACGCAGCTTCCGTTGCATCATCATACAGATGTACAATATAATTAGATAACAATGGGTCATCACTTAATTATTAGCTGCTGCATTGATACAGGGGAAATTATTTGACATAATGCAGGGAGTTTTACATCACGGAACTACGCGTTGTTTTCTAGGAATGCATGTTCTAAATTTAGCGTTGCTAAATACGTGGGCCCATTGCCAGTCCCTACGGTGTCGATTTGCGTGGTCACGATCGCTAGTCTTGTCATGATGTTACTAATTTTAGAATGATAGCCAACAACAAAGTTGAATTGAACTTCTGTAGTAAACTTTCCTTTATGGAGTTGAGCTGCTAAACATCTTTGGAATAGTAAACATCCAGGCCCCCAATTAATTAACAAGATGTATTCATTATGCATGATCACGTTTATCAAACGACAGGTTAGGCCTAGCTAGAGTGGTTAACCATGAACTGTTTATTTTGCAATGCTAAAAATCTTAACTTATTAGATGTACGTGCAAATGAGATTGGATCGGTTGTAAACAGGATGGTATAGATTTGTTTAGAAAAAAATCTCGTTTTTTGAACTTGACCTGATTTAACCCACTTTATTCAGTAGACGAAGTGTACAGATTCTAATTTAACTTCCTATTTGATAAACTCAGTTTTGATTGGCAGCAAAGAAACAAAACAGATCACGCGCGAATTTTCAATATATTTAGTTGAGTACTGAATATTTTGCATATAGATGAATACAATGTGACGAAGCGACACAACTGTGTTAAAGATAATTTTATGTATTAAGCATAATGTATAACATTTGGAATTTTTGTAATGGATTGAAACAAATGGAAAACTGTACGTTGAGATGACTTTGATATACACGAGTCTAGACTGAGATCATTTGATTTTGCAGAAGCTGTGTAAAGGCCTGCCCGGGCGTGCTGAAAATCTTACGGA
>CAJDSM010037310.1:0-27842 GCA_903981925.1 Ostrea lurida
AAGGGGAGTAACTGCAAAAATGTAGCCCATGTTTACGACGACGATAAGAATCCCAACCTTAACGTCAGCTGCACAATGTGCAAACTGACGACAATATACCGGTATCCCACGAGGGTTTCTGCATATCGTTGACGAGAACAATACTTATCATCTCGTGCATTTATTACCGGTGTTATATAATGAGGCTTCCCCCATAGTGGCGACTTCCCCACGGAAGACGTGCTCGTATGGGTGAGACCACCCCCCCCCCGGGAATAGTTGGCAATATAGTGATGAGCGTCCCTCCCTGACGTCTCAGACTTGAACTTTTATTTTCGAATATTCCATCAGACCCTCCTCCTTCATTATAGCCGTGGTGGCTATATTCTTTATGTGCTATTAGGTAATATACTAATATATACGTGGTTAGAGTGCGATTTTCATCAATATCGTTGCAAGTAATTGAACTTGCTTATATTATTTGTAAAGGATGACCTTTCAAGGAAAAATTGTATAGTAATATTTAGAACATATCCAATTATTAATTGGTCTAGAGCATAGAAAGAATTAGTCTGTCTTACCAAGTATAAATATAATTATATGCCATGAGATACGGAAAGGGGAGGGAGATAAGATAACTTAAAGAGTATTTCTATAACAATAATGTTAGCTGTGTTGTGAAAGCCTGACCTTTTTATTTATGCGATAATACTATGAAGAAAAGCTATCACGGCTTTCTTTAATAATGATATCTCTTCGCTCTCTCTCTTTCTGCTCTCTCTCTCCTCTCTCTCTCTTCTCTCCTCTCTTCTCTCTTTCTCTCTCTTACACACACACGCTACCACGAACGACGCCGCACCAAGCCGCAGCGCTTTGTACAGTGCACATTCGTACCAAATCGAACGCTACAGCGCTTTATGATGACAAGCCAGATTAGATTCTCGTAATTTCGTAATAGTTATCTTGTATTTATGAAATTTTTTTCTCGCAATTACGAGATAAGGGAAGATGAATTTATTTTTTTATGATACTAATAGGCTTTCTTAGTAAGCTACTTACCATCGGCAATGTCATAAAGTTCCATCATGCACTGGTAATAGCAATAAGATGCAGAGTTATCCTGGCAAATGCCGTTTCCTTTTGAGATCGTCTGAATGTATGCATTTGTGAGACAAGTCCCCCACTGATATTCATAGTAATAAGGGTTTAGAAGCAGACATTCAGGAAAATCTTCAGGTGCAGAATTACGATCATGTTCTCCAGACACCAAAGTTTGCTGAAGGAGTGCGATGTTAAAAAGGTAAAGACAAAATAGTTTTGTCGCTCGCATTGTGCTTTATTGTCTCCCAACTGTTATCAACGATTAATGTATAATGTCTTTACTAAACTAGGTCACAGGCGATTAAATATTTCAATTGTTTTTGTACAAACACAATCAGGGTGGAAATTTCTATTTACAGGGTCTTATATGGAAACAGATATCTTGATTGTTTTAACAGACGGCAGTTGAAGAGATGTCACGACAGGACCGAAGTCCCTCTTTCAGTACAAAAAACCCCTCAAATTGACTGAGTCCACTGGTCACTACTCGCCATCCCACCCTCGAGACTCTCAACAGTGTTCTGAGAAAACATCTGCCCATTCTATATGCCAATAAACGAATGGCTGATGTTTTCATGGAATTCCCTATGGTATCCTTCAGACGCCCCAAAAACCTGAAGGACATGGTAGTAAGGACCAGACTGGATAACCCTTTACCTAATGGGGGCTTCAAACCTTGCTCTGATCTCAGATGTCAACTATGCAAATATAGCTCACACACTGAGAGCTTTTGCAGAATTGTCACGGGGGTAGTTGTAAAATATTGAGAAACTTTTCTTGCAAAACAAATAACTGCATCTATTTCATCTGCCAGAAACAACAGTATGTAGGAGTAACAACAGACCTTCGCAAATAGGTCAACAACCACAGGTCCTCTGTCAAAACCGAAAAAAGTACAATTTTACATCATATCATAAATCCTTCATCATGAAATAACAATTTACAAACAACTTATATTGTACAATTTCACTTTACAGATGACAGAGTGGAAAACAAGCATTATGTTTTGATATCTAAACTTGTGTTATTTTGAATTGCAGTTTTCAAAAGGTCCTAGAGGAATATTGCGACGAAATTAACTTAGCATTTTCTTTTCAGACGAGACCATAGCTGTGTTTTATTTTCCATTCAGCATATTGCTAGTACAAGTGTGTATCAATACATTTTTAATTTTTCAGCGTTTATTTCATTAAATGAGTAATAGTAGATTACTTAATTATTTTTTTTTATAACACTATTTCCTAAACCTGTAGCAAGTCAACCTGTGCTTATTTCTACTAGTATAGGAAATTATTTAAGAAAGCATTTTGATTTATTGAAGCTTGCAAAAGCTCATATCAAATTTGAATGTAGACCAGGTGCTCGATTTCCTGATTCCTTGCCGTGGATAAAAACGAAATTTGCATGAACTTATCAAGCGACACGGACGCGTAACTCTAAATATATTTGGCTTGGGACCTGTGATACTACCAAACAGAACGAAAAGTTCATAGATTTCAGGTATGTAGGCATATTGAGGTACAGAAAAGAAAAAAATCGCGAAGAATTTCATACAATTTCAGTCTGTATTTGGATGGTGTCCACCCGGGTTATACGTTATCCCGTGTCTGGTTAAAGAGACTCGTAGAAAATATTTTTAATCATTGCTGATTTTATGTCTTGTACATTTTGACTTTACGTTGTACTGGGACATCTCATGTGAGGCAGGTGTCTGTAGGTAGGGACGGACCCAATCACAGAGTTCAAACCTATTTCTTGTAGATAATACCATAGATATCATCTAGTATGTTTATATTTTACACTGCAAGGTCAGTGTAGGTAGGGACTAGAGATAGACCCAATCATACTATTTTTCATCTTACTTAGGCAGTTGTAAATTGTTGGCATACTATTTCATCTATAGGGTACTATTTTACGTTGCGTTCAGCCAGTCGCCCATATATATAAACATGGCCACTGATAGTGAGACAAGTAATGGAACTGAAATAGAGGATTTAACGCAGCATATTGAAAATGTAAACCAATGTCCAGATTGTAAAGTTCTCGCAAAAGAAGTATATGAAGTTTTATTAAATACTAGTCTAAAAAGAGAGCAGGTAACCAGTGCTCCCATAGCCTGCATTGGCTAAGCTAGTCAACGTGATCAATAAACCAATGGAAAATTCAAAGTTACCAGGTAATGTCACAATGTCTACAAACCAATTATAAAATCCAAAATTACCTACATTTAGTGGTACAGACGAACCGCAGAAAGGTGAGGTTAAATACGAGGTATGGGATTTTGAAGTAAATTGTCTACAAAATTCAGGACAATATCCACAACATTTTTTACTTCAAGCATTGCAAAACTTACAAAAATTGTTAGCTAGAAGTATGCTAGTATCAGTAGGTGAGAAAGCTTCTGATACGGACATTCTAAGAAAATGAGATGTTGCATAAAAAAGGGCGAAGTAAACAATGTGTTAAACGTAATCATAGTCCCAAAAAATATATATACAAAATCGAGTGTAGGGCAACACGGACCTCCGACAAAAGCAAAGGCAGGATCAGATGCCATGGAGGAGTAAGCATCCTCTGCTGATCGGTCACACCCGCCGTGAGTCCGTAGTCGAAACAAAGTAAACGATGCTACCCGTCGTCAATCTAGTACGAAAATGACAGTCTATCAGAGGGTATGAAACAAATCAGTCAACATATGACTTAGTGATAATTTGTAATCGCAATCAAGAAGGTCATTATAGCGACCGTAGAATTTGCGAAATGGTGACTTCAAACGAGATTCGTTATAACCCTGCAGCATCAGACTTTTTTGTTAGTTGGCCTCGCTTTAAAAATTCCTCATACGCATGGCATGCTCTTGCGTATCGAATCAACTGAGAGATATACACACCATAAGCAGGTGATAGTGGTACATTACTACATAGAAAAGGAAAGTTGACGATTGCAAAGTCAAAGTCATCACGTTTATCATATAATGTAGTTGTCAGTCAGCCATTAGAGTCAATATTAAGTAAAATATCCAAATATGAAGCAGATCTATCAGATTCTGTGGTGTCCTTTATTTCGAGTTCGTCCGGATATATCAAGTGAACATATATTGTTAATTGATAAGACACTATCTATATACCTATATGTAAGGTTGAAGGACACGGCAAGTTTTTTGTTTTTATCCCGTAACAATTATTTTACAAATTCTGCTTCGTATGAATATAAAAATAAGTCTGCCAATAAGGGGGTGCAATTAGTGCCCATTGAAATACCAACACATTGGGAACAAAATATAGTAGTAAGGTTCCTATAATTGTAGGTACTAATATCATCAAGATGTGTAAGGAGTTCTCACAATATGAGGATTTAGAGTTACCAGATATATGGGAATTAGCTTCTTCAAACTTGACTATTAACTACTTGTGCGATTACTGTCAAAACAAAGTAGTATAAAATTGGATGCTTTTTCTGACGATAACATTGATGAAAAATATTAAAGGGACATGGACACGTTTTGAACTAAAATGTTCAATTTTAGATTGCCCAGGATTTTGAATGTTTAAACATGCTTACAAGGGTTCTTTCTAGTGGTCCCAGCTAATAAAAAATCTGACAAGTACACAGTTGTGAGTTATCTCCGTGGAAGATCAAAGCGATCAATCAATACTTTTTATCCGACTTATTTGTAAACAATGTGCTCGACGCTAATGATTATTTGGACATTATCACAAAAAGATTGAACTTTTTTAGGTAAGAAATATTCAATGTATCACAAATTCGAATACTAGAGAGATGTGTTAGAAGACACTTACTTCTGTGCATATCTCACTTCAGACAAAACCGAACAATCTTTTCATTACGCCGCTCGGGAGGAGGCACGCGGCAGGATTTGGATAATAAGACGACGCCACGGATTAGCGTAGTCGTGAGAACAGAGTGTTCTCACTATGCCATCATTATGTAGGCAATTTGAAGTGTATTGTAATCTCTCCGATGATATTTTCCTTCATACGCAAAACTATAAATATTTATCTACGAGTTATTAAGGAGCAGGTGTAACTAGGCGAGCCTGTCTCTGCAGTATAGCTCGTACAAATTTGCGTGGGGTGATAAGACTCGTTCTTACTAGTAACTCATATCATAATTCTTGACTTTTCAACACTCGTTGTGGCGTGCCGTTCACCTCCAGTATTAAGCACAGGATATTAGCTTATAACATTGGAGAGCATTAGTGTACATTAAACATGTGCGGGAAGACATATGAGCACTTTCGGTGAATTTTGATTCAATAAAAAATCTTGACGGCGGTGGTCGGTTGGTAGTTCCTATATATCGTTGTCCTCACTTGTTTAGATTCTTTTAACTATTTATTTCATCATATATTGTCTTTTTGATCGGCTGGGATCCACAGACAAACATATAGCCAAAATTCCACCCTATCAGGTTATCTATTTCACACTCTAAGCAATGCCTTCAATCAAATGAAGTAGTTTTGAACAGTAATCGGCACAAGTAGTTAGTCTTTAGTCAAGTTTGAAGAAGCTAATCCCTATCAGTAAAGTCCTGTTAGCGGGTAAATTCTTTAAATCCTCATATTGTGAGAACTGCCTATGACTATTAATGGAAAGTAGAGTAGGTACGGGAAATCTTATTAAGTACAAATCGTGTTAATTAACCTCAGGGATATTCAATACTTATATTTATCAGAGGGACCAACTTACATGGACCCATGTATATTCATTTGATTTAGTTTACTGGTCCAGGTCTGTTAGATAGGGGTAAATTACATTTTCGCAGTGATGGACAGAAAAACTTACCCATTGTCGAATTCGACATTGGAACCGCCCAATATATTTGATCACACAGAACCTTGAGTTTTTAAGTAGAGCTCTACAATCTCATCGTAAAATGTTCTAGAGATTTGTGCAGAGATATTAAATTTTTGTTTATACGTCAAACTCAAAAATATAACACACATTATTATTATGCCCTTTGTTGTCCTTTAATTCAAGAACAAAAGGCCTTTTACATTTTATGAGCTATTCACATTTTTTGGAAACCCGTGAGTTGCATATATGATCTAAATTTGAACACACTTACATCAATTAGTGTAATCACGTTTTGTCTATTTATTAAACCTTTAGGATTCGTGGTTCGGAACGTTTGAGGAGTGAAAATCACCAAAAGGCTCGGGCGGCAGAATCAAATTTAACAGAAATCTGAAATAGTCTCATCGCTCTTTAGGAATTCACATATATACTGGATAATTTTATACCGTTAATATTTTTGGGAGACGGGGATAACTTCAATGTGGTGGTCTGTACGTCGTGATGATCAACTTAACAATCTATAGGAACTAAGATTTAATTGATAACGTGTGATTTGATCATTAGCATTTTGATTACATTCGGGCAATTCTTTCTCTAAAGGTGATACTGGTACTGCTAGTAATGGTAGCACTTCTTAACAATTCATTATTCCGTATGGAATTGGGTTAGATTTGAATCCCACTTTAGCCCTTATGGGTGTGTATATGGTCCCGCGCGTGTCTGTAGATATGCGCAGAATCACTCGAAAAGAAGCTTAGTGGTGCTCCCATGTGGGCATTAGAGGACATGTGGTGGCTAACAGCCGGAGGGCACGGAACTTAAAAAGCACACAAAATTTGATTGGATGCTGGTTAGTTGAACGGTTAAACGGAATCTCGTTTGAAGTCACCATTTCGCAAATTTCTATCGAGAGGTCATGCGGTAATAAATAGACTTCTGCTTGGTTACACTTGGTTTTTGATCGAATTACATTAGAAATAGTTTAATACTGGTACTGAAAGCAAAGAGTCAACTAAAACTGTTGACTGATTTTGTGTGGTGGTTACGCGATACTCATTCTACCTGGATTTACGATTTTGTATCTTTTCCTTGTATTTACTATGGATACTGGTTACCGAGTAAGGTTAACGGTCAGTGTTAATACATACTTTATGTTTATAGTCGTTAAAACTAGAGTCGATTCATAAACTCAGAGCGCGTAGAATTTCTGGTGACCGAGACTGGACTCAAAGCCAAGAAGGGCACTCGCTTACTCCACAACTCGTTCATCGGAATTCTGAGAATACCTAATGCATATGTAGAGATTTTGCCTGCGTTCGGTAGGTATATTCAGAGAGTTATTTGTTCCAGGTCAGGTCTTCTTTACAAGGGCTACCTTGGCTCACTGGGTTGTTACCTTATTAATATTTTTTCATTATTGGGACTTGTAGAAAATACTTGATTAACAATGGTGTATTACACTCATTGTGTTTTGTTTCAACTTCAGCCTCTCATTGGTGTATTTTATGAGTCTGCACACTTCGATTCTCGATTTTTCTGTCAAGCACATGTCCGTTAATCTTTGAAACGCTTATCCCCACTAGACAGACCCCAACATGAGGATTTACTAATTTACCTAGCATCTAACTTCCTGTTTAAGCTAGCTTAACTAACTTTGGAGTTTGTTACAAGATTTAAACTTGCTTCAGATGCTCGTAGGTAATTCTATACTTATGTCTGGTGTTGTATCGTGTTCTCGGGAATACCATTCTTTCCTGTATGGAGCAAAATATATAGAGTAAGTGAATCTGAAATACATCCCATTCTGGCCTGGTACGTTTGCTCACAGCTCAAACCTTCTGCTCTGCGAATCTTCTCTCGTCCTGCTCACTTCACTAAAGATGTTACGGTAAAATTTTTGATTTTTCTCATCTAATCTTCTGTTTTGTAGACATTCTGTCGAGACTTACATTTCACTCTTCTGTTGTTTCCATTTCTCTTTCTTCTGAATTTTTCATTGGTTCCTTTATTGCTCACGTTGACTAGCTTAGCCAATGCAGTTCGCTCATGTGGATGCACTGGTTCACCTCGCTTCTCTTCCCTCTTCTTCTAGACTTACGTTATCACTGTTAATCATAAAACTTCATATTATTCTTTATTGCGAGAACTTTTACAGCAATTCTGGACATTGGTTATTACATTTTCAATATGCTGCGCTTAATTCTCCTCTATTTCTTCTTCACGTTCTCATTTATTACTTTGGTGTAATCATTCTCTGTATCAGATGCGCCATGAGTTGTATGAGTGGTTATCCCCTTGGTTGCCGACTTGGTTCTTCGGATCTCTTGACATTCTGCAAATCGACAAAAGTAGGATTTCCTTATAGATGCACACTGAGATGATTCTGGGCTCAACTCTCTCACAACTCGCGTGAATTCAGTAAGGGAGTTAGACAAAAAAATAGAGGATAATGTATTATCTATAAGATTCCACGTAATCAATCTTACCTCAAGTTTCTCTTATGTATCCATACATACTGTGACTTCCGTTAAAGGACAGATAATTAAACTAATAACTACTAGATGATATCTAGGTGATACTATAGGATCATTAAAGCAAAAATAGGCGAAGTTAACATCAAACGTTTAACAGTTCCAAAACCACATGAGACTAATATCGTGAGGACTGTCTAGTCGGATGGCAATGCGGATCCCGGGGTCCTTATCATGAAAGAAGCAGACAGTGGCACGGACACACATTGCCAGGATGTGGAGTCAAAGCATTACAATCATTCGACTGACCAGATTCGCACACCTCAAGGTGTCACCACGAATTGTCTAAAACAAAGATGAGACGATCGCATCACACAGTTATAAGTGCAAAATTGAATTAAAAGATATTTAGGAAAATTGTTATTCCTCTACACAGAAAGTGTTACTCGATTACTATTACAGCTCAGCATCACAGATGATATAAGACGTAATATATCCGTGGGTTGATGCGGGTAAACACCATATGCGTCACTAAATGCGAGGAGCACTCGAAAGTGAGATAATGACGAAATATTGATGCAGCATTAATACTCGAGATTTTTTTGTTGTTAATACCATACAACTCTCTAGACGATCAAACAGTCTATTTTGATGGCACACTCTATGAACCTTTTTCGAGATAAAATACTTGCTAATTGGTAGCGTATCATCACCGGTTCCCATAGCTCGGAAACATAATGGTAGAATACTATTAAGAGTTAACGACACCACAGTTATACAGGTGATTAGTGTCGCTTTGAACATCTATGACTTATACACTAAAAAAGAAAGGGAAAATTGCAAGTCAAAAGTTCCACAACACTTTGTCATTTTATATATTCAATGGTTTTGTCACTACCGCTGGCCCAATTGAGGAAGTGTCAAAGTGAATTTACAGGAGTAACAACTACCAAAATAGTCGTCTTAGAACACCATCTGCTACACAGTATTCGATGATGTTTTCCCTATCAATGGTTTGCAGAGCTCTTAAAAATAAAGTACAAAAAGTGCTATATCATTAATTACCTTAAATATTGTTTATAAATCAATCCTCGGTCAATTATACATAGTAGAAGTAAGGATAAATAGAAGCAACGGCAGGTTTTGAATCTTGTTTACTATGCTCTCTCAGAGAGAGTGTCGTGATAACAAATATTCTAACATAAGATTTAATAATTATATAAAAGTTAAACTAATTCGCCTTACTATATATAGACCATCACTAGTTGCCACATTTGAAAGATAAAAAAACCCGCCATAGATAAATGTTAATTAATGAGATCATTGGTTCTGTCCATAAAGACACAACAAATTATATTCTACTAAGGACACTAACCCTAGCTATCTCTCTTAATATTCTAGAGCTACATTTTTGATTTGGGCACATGACAAGAGGTTATGGTTCCACTTGAACAAATATTGTAAGCTACTGGTCTTTCGGTTGTCCCAACTGACAAGGAGAGAAATGGGTTTTTATAGTTCGGTGTACATCTCTCGGTTCGTCAAATTTAGGTCCTCTTAACCCTTATTGAAAACATGTAATTCAACAAAACTCTGAACAAACAAGATCCTTAGAGGTATCAAATATCATTTATAATGATTTTTATCGGTGAGAAAGTTGTTCCGCCAACTAAAGCTGGGTCGAATACTGTAAAGTGAAAATATTGGTGCACTCAATTGTTATTATAGCATGTCAGTTCAGTTTGTTGATATAATGAGTTATTTTCGGGACTATGTATATTGACTTGACGAGAGTCTCTTCTATTGATAAGGTCGTTATTATGTAATGATTGGATTACACACCTTAACTTGTGACTACTACTTCTTGTGACGAGAGAGTGAACTATATTTAGATCTAGGAGAGAGAGCGACTCTCTGCTTATAGCGAGGTCGTGTTATTTTAGATCTTGCTTATTATATTGAACGAAAAGAGGCTCGTGTGGTATGTCGATTTTCTCACTTCACATACGTGAGAGCCTTAGGTATTGTACTTGCGCTTGATGGTGAATTATAGAATACGGGTTGGATTTGTTTTAGCAGATAGAGATCCTACCACATAATTATTGGTAATCAAGCAGACTACCCGATCGCGGAGTTGAAAGTATCAAAACAGAAAAGGGATGGGAAGAATTCAGCTGGTTAGCCAGACGCTGAGGAAATATATATTCTGAGAGGATAACAAGCACTCAGGTTGAGTGATGGGAAAGCCCATTATGATTCATTGCATAAAGTAAGACATACATTAGAAGATCAGATTTAGCGAACTGGTTGAAGCACATAAACGAGATAATGAGGGTTGTTTAATCCACTTCTTGCTTCTATTCCATAGCCGCCCTGTCCTTCAGGTTTTTTGAGACCCGGATAGCAAGGATAACTTCATAGGGCAATGTATATCCATGAAAAAACACTCACGCTCTATCTCGCCGTTTAATTGATTGCATATACAGTAAAAGTGGGGGAGAACTAATGGTTTCGTTTCTCTCACGGCAAACAACTGGTGAGTGACACGGAAGTCTCGAGGGTGGTGTTAATGATGAGCTGAGTTCACGGAATTGAGCTAAGTGCATACAGACTAAAGCTAAGTTTGATACTCGGGCATTTTGTCAACCTCGAATCGCAGTGAGGACTCTATCTAGCAGATGTCACTGACGTAGACTAATCATGTTCGGAATACTGCGCCCATCTGATATAATAAGAGGACAAGGTAAAGATACTCCTTGTATCCATAGGGTAAGAACAGTAAAATCAGAACAATTTAAACCTCACTATACTCTATGACTGAGTTTGAGTCCTACAGAGAACAAATATATGACACAGCGACTCATAATTTAAAAATCCAGGAGGCACTTGCTGCTAATTCGGAGGATAGGTGTTTAAGATAATCTGTATCATTATACTTATTAATCGTTGATAACAAGTTGGGGGCAGACACAACGGGTGACCTATTTGCGATAATTGCGAGCAGACACAAAACATTCTATATTGGTAGAGTCTATATAGAATGCGAATCATATTTTAACAATTCGAGAAATTTACCTAAGTCAGGATTCACACATAATAATTATGGCGGTGTCACGAGGACGACACATGATAGTGTGTTAAATGTACTGGCACCGTTGTTAATGTTGGAATTTTCCTGAATGTCTGCTATACTAAACACATCTATTACTTATTGTTCAATGATAACTAGATGTCAGGAATGCGGGCAGGATGTGTTTCTCTACCGAAATGCACCTTCGGATTCACTTACTACAGGAGAGTTCCAACATAAGGAAACCCACAAAGGCATTGGTAGCCGGAATAAACTATGCCCACCTCCAATTATTGCTATGAATAGGCCAACTTAATATCGGACAATTGAGGACTTTTAATGCACCTTGACTGGAGAGATGTGGAATTTTCACAAGTAATTGCTACTAAATTAAGAAATTGCCTTACTTATAAGTATTAGCACACAATGAAAAAAATGAAATTCATACTTCCCTTTCTCGTTAATTATAGTGGCGAGATGCAAAAAAAATTTATCAATAATAAAGCCGTAGAATAACTAGTCTTACCTGACAGAATAAGTGGTACACGGATAAGCAATCAACATCTCAAAGTGCACTATTCAAACCTGCGGAAGGTGTGCATACTATTTCGATTACTCGTACACGTATAAAAACGACCCATTAACCCCCCGGAGGAAATAAAAAGCACGATAGGATGTTATAAGAGAGCGTAGTGCACGCGCGGTCGATGATAGGTAAGAGATTCGAAGAAGGTACACAGAAGCGAGAAGGGAGCAAAGATGAGTGAGGGAACGATAAGAGATGATAGAGAGTATGCAGAGAGAGAGCAGAGAGGAGACATAATACATTATTCGCAAGACACCGATGATAGCCTTATCCTTGTTAAAGGCTTTATCTGAAATCGAAATACAAAATCGATCTTCAAACCAGCAGAGAGCTAATATATTGTAATCTATCAGATCACGTCATCGTCAGTAGTATATCTTCTTACTCTCCCATCTTCCCATATCTAAGGTTGCATTACTAGAATACCATAAAAAATCAACACCGACTAAGCAACCACCTATAAATATGAACCAATTACATAATACCTAATGACTCTGAAAAAAAAATAATTGATGCAGTTCTAATTAATATACTATACTATAAAACATATTATTATCTATATCCACCAAGTCAATTCTCTCCCTATATTAGCCACAGATGTAGAAGACTGTAAACTGATAAGTTGATACAATGAGAGCATCTAAAACAGCTCACATATTTAGTTCTTATTCACGGGAATACTAAAGAACTAATAAGCACCAAAGAGCCGTACCGGCTGAGTACAAGGGAGAAGGAGAGGTACGATCGGCACAGATATTTACGAAAAATAATTAAACGATTCCAAGACACTGAGGCACAGATCTAAGAAGGAGGGTGGAAGTACTACTAGGGACTATACGAATCCAAGAACTCAAAACTCTACAATCCCACCACGGGCAGGTGTGTCATCAGCACTTCACATACCAGAGAGATAGCTCCACGCTCTTTTCACTGTGGGGAAGATACAAAACTTATGGAAGAAAAGCTAAACTCTACATAAGGAAAAACAAACAACACCCGGTAATGAAAATGCGAATCTGTAGCCAAGAATGAAAAATATAGATATTAATTGAGATATACTCGTCAACGAAAATATGACAGCAAGACACCTCTTGTAAAGAGAAGGTACCAACTTTCGGCTCCAATAAAAGGCTATACGCATCGGCTAACAGTTTGCCCCACACATTGAGTCACGCTATCTGGAACCGTTCTGGAGGTTGTGGATATTCACATTACATCTTAGTAACTGTACTAATCACACAATAAGGGCATCACTTAACACTTATTTCAGTTATTTCAAGATCGGCTTCACTTTAAATAAAACGGATCTCAGCGGGCGCAGTTGTTATATAACCATTAATTAATGCAGTCACTAAAGAGAACACAACAATGTAAAAAAAGCATTCCAAGACAGAAAGATGTGATAAAGAAATATAAGCGGTTTCGCACTACAAAGAAAGGAGAGCCACAGAGCTAAATTCTTCATCTTCCACAACTCATATCCGCTGAAATGTATTTACAGGCTAGTAATTATAGATAAAACTCGTCGATAACCATTAGCAAGGTATCACACACGGATATGTACTTTCAGATTAAGCTAATTTTGAGGAAAGCAATAATCTATTATATATAAATATCTAAGATGACAAAAAGGAAATCATCCAATATTCGCAATTGTCAACGAACGTCTGAAGAAAAACCAAGGGGGCTGAGGTGGAAGGAAAATTATTCGAGTATCGTATTAACTTATCCTGTACAAATTCAAACTAGATAGGAATCACTCAAATCAGCACTACCTTACAAATACTCTATTTTTTAAGCAACACGACAATTCTCAGATTACATACACAACGCCTTACAATCGATAGCATGCGACTACTCTTATCACAGCAAGAAGCATCGTTTAAAAAAAGAAAAAAAGGAGAGGGGGGCGCGTACTTCCAATATCTTTTAAAAATACAATGGCAATAAAAAAAGAAAGCCACTTTTTAAACTTTGTCGTAACACCTAAGGGAGCTGAAGAATGACAAGAAGTTGCATTGTCCGCCGGTCCACATTTGTTGCTATAATTTTTTCCTACTGTAAGATTTACACACTTATCACAATTACGGACGACACAGTATCATTCCTTGTAGAAGCCAGAGAAACACCTAGCTATTTTATTCAGAAACGACAGAAGAAGGGAGAGCGAAGGAGGAGAGGTCACATATTACACATTCATACCAACCACTGTTTTGTTAAAATATAAGACAAACCAACCTATGAAATGTATTTACTATTATAAGTGGACAAACACAATCTGTTGGCTGACGTGGACTTATATTATTTCGTGAACCAAAATCAAATGATACTTAATAACTAGCATTCGCAAAGAAGAGAGTATATCTAATAATTTCACACCAAAAATTATTAATTGTTGCAGGACAAGGTATTTGAAACTAATAGGGGGGGGGAGGGGAGAGGCGCGGAGCGAGCGGGGAGGAGGCCGGAGCACGACCGGCAACAGAGAGCGCGCGAACAGACAGGAATTGTCCTGTAACTGGTCAGGCGAGCGGCCGATTGATAAAGAGCAAAGACTCCCGAGGTGGAGCGAGGCGAGCCCAGTTTATCCATTAGCAGTTCATTGAATAAACCACCATTCAAAACTGAAAACTAATTCCAACCAATTTCGAAGGATTGGCATTATAACTATTACACTGCAAATGATCTGAATTTATATAAGTTAACTGATGGCAACGAAACAAGAGATCCCAAGATATTAGCCAATCAGCAATAAGATACTCTCACATGGTTGTAATCAGTGAGAGGAATATGTTGACAATTTACAATTTTAAAACTCTTAAATTGCTACGACCCATTATTAACTTGGATTGGGCACAACTTGGATGATATGTCGGCGGACAAGCGGATAACCTATAGCTGCGTGCTGCTTGGAGGTTGACAGAGAGCAACTAGGTTGCACTAAAAACATGTAGGTCTTATAGCAAAGATAATCTTAAAGGCATGTAGGTCCGTAAGAATATGAGAAAAGTCCAGACCAATAACTACTTCGAAGGTCAAGATAATCATACCTGACATCTGTGAATTATTAGTATAAGCCACCGGGCACCTTCATATCTTTACCTTAATTTTATCCTCACCCAAAGATGTAACCTTAGGAAACCAATCAAAAGCATTCTTACAAATAATCATGTTTGAATACTAGACACGCGACACTCAGCCGATGCGTGACAAGAGAAGTTCCACAATAGAGAGAACGCAATATAAAAAAGTGTTCGTCAGTATTAAAGATAAACACATATCATCTCTATTTAGCATCACTTATCGATTCTGTGAGACCACAAAAAGAAACTAAAGAAAATCTCTAATAAATTTTAATAAAGAGTCATATAACCTCTCAAGGGGTAAGGAGCTTGTCAATCACAGTGAAAAAAACTACCCCGCGATAACCAGTCATGTATTCGTTCGCCCGAACATATACGGAATGAGTAAAGCTCGGTGGTGATATTATTAATCATCTGATAAATTATCTGAGCGACTCGAGAGACAACGTCGCTATGCCTAGCCCAAGCAGGTCAGCTGGAACCATTATAGAAAGAGAATAGAATCAACTCATACTAGTATTAAGTAGAGACAATTTGTACCACTCCATTATTCTAATTTGAGAACTAATCACGACCACCTCTATACAACAAACCGGATCTAGATGGGACGAATGAATGAGATTATATAAGGAATTAGACAAAGTACAAGTGGGATTAGCAGGCAGATCTCTAGGAGAACTACTTAAGGAGGAGAAGAATTGGTTTATATAAATATAATTACTAAAGGATGGCTCTATCTAACCCATGCGTCACTACCAAGAGTCATGGCGCACTGGGTCTCACAGGACTTGAGGCATAACAGTGAATCACTGGGGATTGAATCCACAACCAGGCCCCACGCTCTTTAGTTGAATCTGATCGGCGAACATGATCAAACCTAAAGTTCTCTATGATTCATTTAGATTGGGGTCATTGTGACACTTCATATTAAGGTTGTTTTTCGGGATGTCAAAAAAGCAGTAAACTATGAAAATATTTATATTGTTAAACACTTAACCCTAATGAACAGGCTTGAAAAACCACAACCCATATCGACTTGATAAATCGGTCCTAGGAATATTGGGTGAAACTGCTCGACTCTCCACATGTTAATCAAAAATAGAAACGTGACAGACACGGAGATCAAAATTGAGGGGACGAGATCACACGATATCGCCTGAAGCGCATTCGCGTCAGTCATGAAATATTTCCACGTTTTCCGATATGGGCCTTCCGTCTCTCATTTATTATTAAAGCTTACGTTCTATTACAAGTGTTATATTGGATATTTTATTATCATTATTAAAATTAATCTTAAATTTGTGGTAATCTTCATAAAGCATTTGTATATTACTTGGCCGTTATATATTTTGACAATCCGAAAACAAACCTTAGTAATGAAACGCTTCTCACATGCAACCATTCTACACCATAATCATAGGAGATTGAGAATTTTAGGTTTTGACTCACATTTCGCGCTCTATAAGTGGTAATCACTTCACTGAAAGAGCACTGTTTGGGGATCGTGTGGATCAATAACCACCAGAGACACACAGTGGTAGTCTTCAGAGATGGTCTCAGGACAATGTCTGGTAGGGGCATGGGATTTCTCGTAATCCCTTTCTCAGTATATAATAGATCGCCTCTTCTCCCTTACAGTAGTGTTGTCGCTAGAAAGAATACTGCGTGTAAATTCAAAATGGAGTCACATTTGGCAATTTTAAAAATATTCATCGGCAATTTACGGAATTTCGACTCGATGATCGGTTTTAACTTGTAATGGTCTCACATCTGCTCGGATACAAATCACTGAAGCTGAGGAAGTATTACAATTATCAGGTCCCCCTAATTCCCAGATAGGACCACGCTGAGGTCATGTCGGTTCCTACCAATGAATGATGTAATACAAGGCACTTTGACTATTATCGGGACTCGATCCCGGAGCCATACACCTACTTGAGATTACAGCCGGATGGTAGACTATAATGTAAGTATAGGTCAAGTAACGATTATAGAAAAATAGTTTATAACTAAACAATAATATTTTTACCTAACCTACTGCCGATATTATATCGCGTCCCACTATGTGGAATCGTTATCTTCTTGCCTCGCAGGATTACGTCTACGAGTTCGTCATAGGAACAACATTTGCTATAATGACTGCTCTACATTAATGTAATGGCATTATAACTAATTAATTTTAGATCCCTCGAGACTTATTACAAATCAGAAATACGGTATATCTTTGATCTTGACTTTATTGTATTACATCGGCAATGTTACACCCAGTTATGCATCATATATTACCTGTTTCACAATGATCCAGGTAGTGAATCGTGCGAAACCGCAAGAAGCCACCACGTATGTAGGGCTAGATTATACACCAGTTACCGAGGTTCAAGCAAGGGAATATCCAAACAGTGACGGTATTTATAGTGTTGGATTAAAAACGTAATAAAGGAACCGATTTTACACTCGCGGAACAAACATTATCCTCCTAATGCTCATCAGTGACTAGATAATGATTGACGACATCAGGTGCAATGCTAAAAAACAGATTATCGAATTCTTTTAATTGAAACTATTAATGATCTGTATGTTGGGTATCTCTTACAGTTTACTCTGAAATCAATAATACTAAAATAATTGTTGACTACAGATCACCATCTTTCTCCTCCTACGCCCGCCACCGCACCCGCTCTTTATTATCGAACAGGATTTCACCTCCTCATTTCTTTGACAAAATGGCCTAAATATCTCCAGGAGGAACACAGCGCAAGAGAGCTGGGGGCAGCAGGTTCCTTTCGCCACAATTAAACTTTATTCCTAGAGATGGGAGGCGATGATCGATGACTGCGACATGTACTTCAACTCACTATGGAAGGACAGTTATGTTTCCTATCTTCCATAGTATATCAGTGTGGAAATTGTAAGATTTCCTCTCCTCCCTTTACTAACTGTACTGATTCACTGTTCACTCATTGCTTCCTATATCATGATGTCTATGGAGAACCCATTTCTTTTAGACATCAAGTAAGGGATCTGCAGTGACCTCTGTGGCCTCCTTCTTTGGGGGACTAGATTACTCCCTTGGCAAACAATTTCTTCTCTTCACTTGGTGTTATATTTGACCACAAACAACTAATTACAGCACAACGTCAAATTTATTAATACAGAGACGACATCCTTGAACAAAGCATGTTTAGGGCAAATTCCTTGGGAATTAGAGATTATGAGAAGATGCGAAAATATTAATAACTACAAGGCTAATCTTGCGCTGCTAGTTATTGGAAACTCCAATGATATGGACCAGATAAAGTAAAAGTACACTCCTTTACTGGCCATAGCACGTCATGAGGTTCTACTATCGTAATGTAAGATATAGGTCTCCTATTTCAATATAAAGTTTATTAATTACCATAACTTCAGTTGTATTATTTTTCATCTAAGGCAATCAAAACTCACAATGTGGTGTCGTTATTCACATTTCCTGTTTGTGATTATTTGCACTACTCCTCTCCTTCTAATAATTACCCAATGGGGAATAACTCACTAGGTTAGACATTGACCCTGCTGACTAAGAATAATTATGCATTGTGAGTAGTAACTTAATATTGTTGTGAGAGATATTATCGACAAAATTAACACAATCAAATGGTCACTTTGCAAAGAACTATCCTGTCTATACTTCCCATATTCTATACTCGCCTTATGCGATTAATGAAAAATTTCATTTTAAAAGCTATTTGGCAAACATGATATCACTATTTGAAACGATACTGGTGAAGTACCGCACTCACAGCCCATCCCAGGAATGTAAATTCTCCTTATAGTGTCCTCTCATATTTTAAACACGATGCTAACTTCGCCCTCCCTTTTGACTCTATAATCGAAAGTTATGCTAAGATCCATGGTTGAGTGCCATTAATATATTAATTTCATAAATGGTATTCAAATTTACAAATAGTGAGTTTCCACTTTAAGATTAATAATTAGATTGTTTTTGGTTACCAGTATATTAGCAATTGAAGGTGCCAATTTCTTCATTACATGAATTCCTTGTATACCACAGAGCCAGATACTCAGAAACCTAGGTTCTACCTTGAATTCCCGGAAACCAACGTTTAGGAGACCATCATTTTTGCGTGGCGATGAGGTTTTCTTGTTCATCCTAACTTCTGATCAAAAGTTTGTTGAGAAACTATCAGTTAGTACGCGACATCTAATAAAAATGCATTAATTCACCTGAGCAAAAATCTCAGGAACGTAACTAAACCATGTATCTTGGGCGCTGTTGTAATAATCAGAGATTATTATGGTCATAAGCAAACTGGTGTAATACCACTTGTCAGCCATAATAAATGAACTGGAGGGAGAATTTAAGTATCGTAATATTACATTGTTACTATAATCACGTAGCGATTAAAAAGGCACGTGTTGTTCTTATACTCATGCTCGGTTACGTTGAGTAAGACCTACAGAAGACCGCATTTTGTGATAACCGCTCACCGACCTCCCATAGCAACATATTTACCGATTTGCTACCATTAAAAGGGGACTGTCATGATCCTAGCCAAATAAAGTGTAAGCAAATGTCACACTAGTTTTTACGAAAGTCGTATTCGAGGATATAATGCACAAACAAAATCAAACAATACAAAAAATTGTAACACGTGGGCGAATCTGTCTACATGTGCACAACGTTACGTATCGAATGAGTGACCATACCGATATCGGGCACACTAAGAGCACGGAGATTAACTGCATCAATCGGTGTGACCGAGTAGTCACATACATTTTCATACTAACGTGCTAGTATACAAAGGTCAAGAGGAAGATTGTGTAGATATAATGCAAAGCGACTCTTAACCCACACAAATAGTGATGTGGCCGGACATTCCTCCACGGACACGCTCGGCTCTACTGGGGTCGCAGACCAATGAAACCACCACCCCGGAAAATTTGCGACATACTAGATAATTAGTGAGTCGCAAATTCCCACCCTAGACTTGTTAAGGCCTACAGAACACACTTGGTATCTGCTATGGATGGCTCTGATTATACACAATCAGAGAACCACCTACGGAACACTCCTCTCAAATGGTGAGTGGACGTATCCACTCTCTTTCAGCTATTAAGGTAAGAGGGAAACTAATACCCAGCGGCTGCTAGTTATATAGCACTGATTTTTATCAATATCGTTCAACGGTTATGAAACTAGTCACGTAAATTGTGATACCTTCCCGAGAAGGAGAGAAGAATATTGCTAATAGAGTTTATTCCCATAGACAATAAATCAATAATTCGGAATACCTTCTGCTTATGCACGCACAAGATATAAGAATAAGTTCGCTCGTAAACCAAAAATGTATACAGACATTATCTATAATTGTCTATGGAAAGAATAGGGAGAAAGGCGGGAGCACTAAAGCGTTATATGGAGCATACAAGAAGCTAGTGTTATCTGGGATAAAGCCATATGTACACCTCTCGCTGATGTAGTGTGAGAAGAGCTTATAAGTGTTGATTTCCGATAAGACATAAAACAAAATCAAGAAGGCTATAAACGGTTCTTTCATAATGCACATAGTATACCTCCAAGTCCGTGCTCGTCATACACATTGTCTCTATTCATACTCTCTCCTCGCTGATAAAGTCAATCTCTCTCACGTAACTCTGTCAACTGAATACAGTTCAATACCACGAACTGTACGGGGTGCCGCGGAAAAGTCCAAGGGAACAACACGTGGTCGTAAATCTACGTTCACTGCATCATTCATCTTCTTACAGTTCGCTATGCTAACGTATCGGCGTGTCTTAACTACGGCACTCAATCATCTGTAAGATAGCTTACAATTGACGTACCTCACATAATACGCATTGCGAATCAAAGACTACAGACTTTTACTCAAACACCGTGCGGTAATTCCACAATTCACGATTAATCAGTGACTAATCCTAGTCAGATACCATAATCACCTTTATCTTGATCTTAGTATCGCAAAATTTTGTAATTAATGTCAATCGGCAATCTAACATAAGAGGTAAGAGTAAGAATGGTCGCAGAATAGTCTATTTTTTTCTATGATTAACCAAATGCACGCGACCTCATTCTTACTTAGAACAAAAGCTACCTAACCTATACATTAGAAAAAATAGGTCATAAAGTTCCATCACCAGATGATGACAGGCTGGTACATCAAGCCAAACTCACAAAGAATGTCCCAGAAGGTTATGCTGGCTAAAATGACCAGGTGACCTAAACATATATCTTGAGTATCAGATGACCTGAATAGTATAGACATCGCTGAAGGTCAACAAGTCCCACTGAATCATTCAATAGAATAAAGGTTATTGAAGCAACTTAATAAATCACAGGACTAATCCCATTGACAGAGACTACTTAGAATTACGCATCATCGTATCTACTTCAGACCCAAAGTATCATGCTAGAAAGAGATGCGATGTTACACAACGGGTGAAAAGAAAAACAAAATTATGATTTGCTGTCACGACATTCGATAATTGTGCTTTATTTGTCTACCAAACTAACGTTACACTCAACCGAGGATAAAATGTAATCATCACTCGATTCCTCTGTACTAAACTATCAAGAGTAGAGGGGTCAAACAGCTGAGCCGTCATATAATTACTCCACTTCAATCATCATCTCTGTATATAATTGATATACAACAATCCACTCGTGGCTGGAAGAAAATTATTTTTAATTTCATGTGGGTATTACTCACATTGGAAACAGGATTATCTTGCCACAACAATGCTTTGTTAACAGATCTGGCAAGTTGAAGCCATGGAATTGTTAAAGACAGGCGCACCGACACGTCCCTCTTACTTTAGTACACAAGAACACACCTCAAATTTATATTGAGCATCTAGAGTACACGGCAGCATGTTGTACAGGTAAACTCTGCATCGAATACACAACCAACACATCACGAGACTCTCACATGTCGCTCTTGAGAAAACCACCAATTCATAGCCCATTAACTATTTATGCAATACTAAACAACGTCAATATGTGCCATAGAGATTAGTCATTTACTGAGAATTTATACGCGATATACTTGCACATATGCTCGCACAAAAAACCTGAAGGCACATGGAGTAACTAAGACGAAAAGATTACAGAGATAAACCCTTTTACAACTACAATGGATGCTGACAGAGGTCTACACCATTTGCTCTGGATATCTAAGTATTGTCAAACTCAAGTCACATTATACTCGCTTCTAATCAGCTGAGAAGGACTATACTATGCATGAGACTCTATGATCACACGGGTAGAGTTAGATAATGTCAAAACAATATATTGAGAAACTTTTACTTGCAAAACCAATATAACTGCAAAGTCTATGTATCAAATGCCCATTGAAACAATCCAGTATGTAGGAGTAATCAAACCTTCGCAATAGGTCTAAACAATTATCCGACAGGTCTACTGTTCCTAACACTCGATATATAAGTGACAATATATTACGCGTCACTACTATCAAACTCCCAACATCCTGTCAGTCATGTAATTACCATTACTCTATTACAACAATCTATATTATCACTATATCGAACATTGTACAGATATAGAACAGAGTGGAGAATACAAACTATATGTTATATATAATATGCTAAGACTCTAGCTGTTAATCTATCTGATTAGAGACAGATTTTACTCTAATAAGCGAGTCCATTATAGAGACATATATTTCTGCGTTACGAAATATAAGACTCATTTCGATATTTCGCAAATTTTTTACCTTGCTTAATATTTACAAGTAACGCAGATCGCTATTTTACGTATTTTCTCGAATTGATTCTATACTTAAATTCAATTTGACATTATTGGTCATTATTCCCACTTACAACATAACGTGTGTTCTCCAGTATTTACATTCATACGTAAGTCAAATACGAGACTCTCTTTAACGCTAATTTTCAGCGTTCCGATTCTCATAGATGTCGTATATTACAGGTCCAGGTAACGCAACGATTGATCCTGCGTAGGATGTCTATCTTCCTCATTGGCACCTTGGATCCTCTTTCTTATACTTTCAATCACCTGGAAATGGTTCTCCGTGTTGCTGTCACATCTCGGATTTTATACCGTGTAGCTAGGACATAGTTTCACACGTTGATACGCATGCTATTTCTACAAGTTAGAGCTTCTGGCCTGGTAGATCACTGTTTCGTTAATCTTTGCTGTTGACAAGAACATATATGTTAAGTAAAACAGTAAATGGTATAACGTGAGAAATAGGAGCCATATATTCTCTTGTATTTACGATCCCACGTGAGGACTGAGAATCCTCCGGTGATAGGAAAAATCTCCACTGCAGCAATTGAAGCAAAGTAGTTGGGAACAAACACTTGGAAGCTGACAGGATAATACTTCAACCATTCAACTAGATCAGAGAACTCGTTATGAACAGATCCTAGCAAACTATGAGCAGAGATGAGAGAGGGACGAGAGAAGAGAGTAAGAGTACGAGAGGAGAAATGAATAAGAGGAGAGAGAGAGAGAGTGACAGCGAGAGCAGATGAGAGTAAGTGCAGATGATGACAGAGAGTAGTAGGTGAAAGAGAAGACGAAAAACGCTAAATTGCATTTCCAACAACAGGAACAATGCTTCACTTCTCTGTGCTCCAACGATAGAGCTGATAATGTCCCAAAACGTTAGAAACGAAAGAAAGAACGGAAACGAAAGCGTGTGTAGTATGCTGTCAAAGTATATCCCCCTAGGAACCTTCACAATAGAGGAGAATAGTATCTATTGTATGATGTCTCTTTAGTGGAGTCAATATTCGAATTAGTCAAAGAGCGAGGCAGACCACCAATCACAACATGTTTGTAAGTGACTAACAAGACCCCAATTGTAGCACACATTAACCAGAACGTACACTAACTCTATCTAATGACAAATATAATGTCAAGAAGGGAGCAACCGTGCCTCAAAGTGTGAACTTGTAGAAACACATATTGAGGTTAACAGAAAAAAAAATCGGAAGAATTCATACAATTTCATTCTGTATTTGATGGTTCCACCGCGGGTTATACGTTATCCCGTGTCTGGTTAAAGAGACTTCGGGTTGTAGAAACTAATATAATTTTCTTAAAATAATACAAAACACTACGATCGAGATTTATTTTCATTTAAATTCGTTGTAATAATCTGTCATCATGTGGGAGCTTCCTACGGTTGTGGTTGGCGAGGTTTAATACGTTGTACTGCGCTCGGAGGGACGATCTCATGATATTAGGCAGGATGTCTGGTAGGAGTTATTGGGGAAAGCTTAGAACCAACTATTAGAAGTCATCACATTAGCCAGTACCTCATATTGTTACTGTGTCTCAAGAATAGTATATGACAGCCATAAATAAGACGATCCACATCGGCTAGTATACGTTATATTTGGCATCAATCATTACAGCTGCACCTTCGAGACGTATCTGAATATTGAGGAACATCGTTGTTTGACACTAGACAGGAAAAGTGACTTCACAGGTGTCAATCATCCGGTAACATACTCCTCCATACTATTCTACACATTTCACTCTAGCAACGTTCGTGGTGATTTAAAATTGCGGTGTCGGCATTACCACAAAGAGTACTACTCAATATTAAGTATGCGGTGACCTCTTATTTAACGCACAGCCATTGCGTTTACTTCAGCGAGGTGAGCGCGCAAATTTCTATTTAACACTAAATTCCAATTCATGGCACAGCGTAGATAGTGAATTTTACGAAAAGATAAAGCTTCAGCACACACATTCGTTAAAAAAATAATACAAGAGTATATCATATTACTGACTTACGACTAATATTTTGATTATCTAGATGTTAAGAACACTAATATACGAGAATAACGTAAAAGTGGTTCTCGCCAAAATGAAGCTCATGTTTATTATGAAAGGTTTATTAATTAAATTACATAAGTTAAATTATAAGAAGTTGATTGACTATGAGTTATAAAACTTCTTGAATGTCTCTTCACCCACCGGGTAATGTTCACTCTCATCTGAGGCCTAATTATTGCTAAGACAAGAACATCGAGCATAGATATCAAATAAACCAGGCAAAATTGGATCATTTAATATTCGCGATACTAATATTTAATGTGAGCACTGAGGTATATAGTGTCACAAATTGTGCTACTCTAGGATAAACACATAATATTATTAGGGAATATTTGTCTCAATTTAAAATTAATTACATACTAGCATGGTGTGAGGTCGAATTTGTACCCAAAAAGTAGCAGTTTAAGATTGGACTACACCGCAAAGTTACGTGAGGTAAATATTAGAGGATGGCTCAGCGCCAATTTTTTGTGCGTGGACATAGATATGGTTTCTTACTACATTATTATTTCCTCACCAATAGGGTATCTTACTATTCTTCTCCGCGAACAACAATACAGTTCATCCATTATCATTTATAACACTTCTTAGCCTGTGCATGGAAACACTTACAAAATAATTCTCTGCGATTATGACACCTATTGATAGCTCATGCATTAAGTAATCAGTTCAGATTTCTTGCTCGCAGACTCTATAACCGCGCACATCTGCGTTCAGAGGATTTATCATAAGTAACGACTTCGCTTTGCAGTCTATGATGAATCCATATGGCACGACAGATAACTAGCACCTAGAATTGGATGAGATTGTTTTATGTAGTTACACGGCATAAATATTATCTAGTCGGCAGAAAGGTAATATTAGAACATCTAATGAGAAAACCAACGAGATAGGACCGTTAGTGAGACTCAAAGGGCGCAAATCATCGACCTTCCTCCCGAAAAAGATATTCGCCATTAATAATGGTGGTCTAGGATTCGAACTCAGCACAATGCGAAGAGCATTACAGCATCCTCTGCCTCGGAGACAGAGATAAACACTTACGCCGAGAGAGAGTTGAGAGATCATCAGGTACGAAACACAACAAACATGGAGGAATCTGAATTGAGAGCGAATGCGATCAAATCTATGTAATCGCACCAACACTGGAACGGCTTATCACTCAGAAGGGAAATGGGGATACAACATCTAAATTATTCCATCAAACACATATGACTTAGTGATAGGTATTTATGAGATAACTCCTCGGACAAATCAAGAGTCCATTATACCGCGGGCGGCTAAACGTAAGACCAAAGGACTGTCCTATTTGTACTAGAAAAATGCCTGACCTTGACACTTTACGAATAGAATTTCTCCGCTTTCGACTTTGCTAAAATTTCTTTCGTCAAACAAGCATTCGTCAGATATGCTGACACCGCCGATTCCGATGTTAGATAATTCACGCCCAATTTCTATGTTAGTCTCGGTGCTTCTTCCCAAAAGCCTCCTTACAAAGACAAACCTCTCCTCCATAACGCAAAACACAGTTTTGCAAGTCCGTAAATACCTTTTTGCGATAAGATATCAGACAAACATTATCACGGAGCTAGATGTTACAAGAGAATACTATTTTCGAGGTCATCTGCACACACATCAGGGCTGGTATCAAAGTGAGAGGTGAAACGTAAACGCCTAATCAACTTTACATAGAAAAGGAAAGTTGACGGATAATAGTCTAGAAACATCTAAACAGTTGGAGATCAACGTTTTCATTTGGCGGAATTATAATTATGTTCAGTGTTCTAGTTCCCACGCAAAACAATTAAGGCAAGAGTCAACTATTAAGTAATTATGATATTACACAAACTACATGGAAGGCAGATGTAACAACACGTTATTCTGTTTGGAGCTCATCTCTTTCTAACTTTACTGTGATTTATGCACGTCCGCGATATATCAACGTGAATCACAAAGTTACCTATTGTTTAATTGATAAAGACACATACACCCCGAAGGATCCGCATCTAGGGTGCAATCGGAAACGAGCGCCTACAATGGACATACCTATTATGTAAGGTTGAAGGCACGAAGGACGGAAGTTTGTGCTATATGAAGGAGTATTTATCCGTACCAATTTCCTTAGACACTTAATACTAGACTCTCGTATGAATCACTAAATAACATAAAACTCTGGGCCAAAATACAAAGGTGGGTTGCCAATCTAGTGCCGCCCAAATATGATAATACCCCACATTGGAGATCAGAAGAAAGTACGTGAGGGTAGGAGTCGTGTTTCCTATAGCTATTGATAGGATATCTCAACACAATTAATTCATCAAGATGTTAACTGAGTGGGTACAACACATATAGTAGGATTTGAGTGCTATCAAAACGATAATATAGGGGAATTGAGCTATTCTATCAAATCTTGACTCACATTTACTGAATTGCTCGCACGATAAATAACACTGTTCAACAAGGAATTAGTATATCAACTTGGAATGACATTTTTCATGTACGGGAAATAACCAATTCGCACTCAATATATTTAAAGCGGAACAATGGATAAAACGTTGGCTTTGACATCTGGAGAAAAGATGTTGCAATCCATTATATAGACCTCAATTTTGAATGTTTAAAAATGCTTATACAATTCAAGAGTTCTTATCTAGGGTGGGGCAAGTACGAAATAATTTGAATAATATCCAGTTAGTTTAGTTATAAACTAGTAATAAAAGCGATGCACAATACAATCTATTAAGTCTATTTGGATAAAACATAAGGCTCGAGCTCTACGTTTATGGTCATCTCTACAAAAGAATGTCTACAGATAGAAATATCGCAGTCTGTTAAGAGGAAAGAAAATAGGTGTAGATTGATGTGAGAAAATCCACTAGATCCTA
>CAJDSM010037311.1:1211-11531 GCA_903981925.1 Ostrea lurida
TGCCTAGTATAGACGTTGTTAACCTATACTCTGTATTCAGAATGATATGTGGAATTTATACATTAATCCTTTTACTGAAATACTATTTTGGGTACATCCATATGATGATGTACTTGGATGCTATCCTCGATCACATGTATACATGTCTCAGTGGTACATCAACAGCAGTGGAAAAACATCGAACACGCATCAGTCAGGCAATAGCTGATTGAGTCTTAAAGAGCGATAGAAGACGAAACAGAAACTCTGAGACATGTGTTGAAGTGCTGCACACTAGCTAAATAAATACTGCTCAGTAACCGCTTCTATGTGTCATCTGCTGCCAATCTTTATATATAGTAACTTTTAGATTAGTATCTGATATGAATAAATTGTGATACTAACTAATTGAGTTCTAACAAATTTTGCTAACACCAACACTCTGATATTATAAAATTGGGCACTGAAATAACGAACAAGAGCACAAACTAGATTATAGGATCTTCACACACAATTTGTTCAAAAAACTGCTGATCTGCGTGGAATCACGCTCTCACTGTCGAATTTGTTTTTTAAGTGCGAGATTGTATCTCCTATAGATAGATTCTGAAATCCACCCTTTGTGTAAAACCGCATAGAGTGATAATGTACTTCATATATGAACTTGGCTTGTTATTGATATCATATCTTTCCAATTCTATTAAGATAATAAAATTGTAAAATAATCTATTATAAAGGAATAGATAAGAACTCAATTTTTGAACTAATATACACTTTGGCCGAGAGATGACGTGGCACAGATACATAATCGACCATTACAACAAATCCGATAAAACATTAAATAAAAATAATTCATTTGCATGTTTATAGGTATGTCACGATAACCGACAATAATCCAAGTATCCAGTGTATCCTAAAGGTAGACACTGTTGAGCGCTCCAAAGTAACTTATCTTACGATATATTCTAACGAAGCATAAATAAAGATTCATGTTATGAGAAATAGAACTATAAATATTGCAATCTTTCATTATCAATTATGACTATTTTTCAGCAAAAGCGCAAACTATGATCACTTTTTTCGCAATTGTGCTCATTATCGAGCCGAATGAAGTTTCCAATTATCTTCAAACAACATCTTAGTCGTGGTTTATCACTCAGACATTCAAAATATGATATGAGGCATAGGAAATTAAAAGTGTATGCACCGTATGTAACTTATAAATCAGAATTATTGTGTACATTCGAGAAAGCAATAAAACTCTAAATGAGATACTTCGATTTACTTCGAGAGCAACATGCAGGACGTCTCTATCACGCAGTATCTAATATTGGAACACTAATCAGAATAGCGGCTTAATACGAATAAAATCATTCGTATAACGCACGAATGAGTTTAAAAATATCTTTCTCGAAGCACTGATTTTTAGATATTATTTCGTAAATACGTGTCACTCATGCGCCCCTCTAACTAGGACCAAGTATAAAAGTATATATAGTCAAGAGTATCCTCCCAAAATTGAAAATCATAAGATACTTATTTTATCAGTCTCCTCGCTTCTGGACAAATATTTAGATTTTTTTTTCATGGATTTAACAGAGATATTAAAAACTTAGATTAGTCCTATAGGTTTGTAAATAACTAATGCGACATTGATGACCTATAATTGGAAAATTTGCAGTATATTATTTTGGTGGACATGTGTTCTACCCGAAAAATTGCAGGAGATCGGTCACATATCTGCACCCTCGCCATGGTCATCTTTAAGAAGTCTATCACGTATCCTAGTCAATGGATTGTTGATAAGTATCATATAACTTTTTCCTAATGAAAACATTCTCATACACAAACTCGCAACTTAATCTTAGAAATCTAGTCGACTACTCTTACTTCTCTGCTCCTTCCTCACTTCGTTTAATCCATTTGCCTACGTTGAATTTAAATAAAAATATATGAGTCATTCTTTATTGATTTATTATATAGTGATTAGATAATATAAACATTTTCTTTAGTCTAACACGGTATTTAAAGTTTAGTTGTCTTTTTTTTTCTTTTTGATGTATGATCTGTTTATCGAGTGGAATATTTAGTGACTATCCTGCTTCGCACCTGAGACCAATAATGTATCCAAAAAGTAGGTTGCGAAAAAATATCTTTTTATGCTTGAGCGTGAGTTTGTGCGAGCACATTAGGTATGCTTAAATCTGATCACTTTCGCTAAGAACTGATGGAAATAAACTTCTCTGCAATATGTGTATATTAATGTATGGAACAGATGTTATGGACGAGATGAAACAATTTCTAAAATATATTGGCTTCAGTTTAGATCATATAGTCAAGCAAAATGGAATATTATATTCTGGCTTCTCTACGGATATTGCATTGTAAAAAGGTCCAATAATATTTCAGCACCAATAATATAACCTAGAATAAAAATATTCTTTGATCATGATTCATCTCAACCCAAAAAGGCAATTAGCTATTAACAAAATAGATGTATAATTTAAACGGAGAGACGAGGTATAACAAAGCAAAAGAAGAAAATCGCAACGATTAGTTCTCTTTACTGATTCCATATACAAAAAGAGAAGGTAGATAATGACACTTTCATTCAAGGTGCAAAGTTATTCATCCTAATAATCATAACTAGGTCCATCACTGGTGCTCTTTAAGTGTTGTTCCAATCTTAATGTTAGGATTCGTCATACACTCAAAGATAGTACGAACAATTTGTACCGTTTTTGAGATTCTGTAAAAACTAAGAAAGTTATCTATGTAAATATAAATTTTGTCAATGAATATGCCCATAGCATGTGTATTGCCTTAATTTATCTCTGAAGAGGTACCACTTCCAAAATGAAGTACATATATGGTCCCAATAATATATACACCATTGTATTCAAATAGGAGAGAATGAGAGAGAGTAGAGGAGAAGAGAGAGAGAGAGAGAGGAGAGTAGAGAGAAGAGAGAGAAGAGAGAGTATTTGAATTCTGTCTCCTGTTTTCCAAGATTTCATAATACTCTGAATTAAAGCAACCATTTTTTTCATATACTATATGTGCAAAAACACCATGGAATAATTTTTCCATAATACTTGCAAATTCCAGCCATTAATTATTGCAGGGGATAAAATATGATGTCCTCTGATCTGTCAAAAGCAGAAGCCGAGTAGATGCATGGAGCAACAACCAAGATGAATAGGGCACTCCATTAAAGTTCACTTCTCAGATAATGACAAAATCACATGAGGCGTATATAATTCCTCTTTTGCAGAGTAGAATAATGAATATATATATTAGCTGATGGACGACTTCTAATGGGTGTATACAGACTAATCTTTCTTACAAGCATAGTTGTCGGTAATAACTGACTTATGTTTCATAGGGAGGATCCACGCTATGAAGTAGAAAACCCCACAAAAATTCGTGCTCCTCATCACTAACGTCAAATTAACAAAATAGTGATCGATCACACACAATCATCCTTGTATTCACATGATGCAATACTGTATTGGCGAAAAACACGATGCTTGGACCGTTTTCCTCAACAAAACTCGGGGGGAGAGCTGTGATATGGTACGGCAATCGGAATAATAATTCTCTCTGAGGAGAACCTTTCTATCGAACCTGTACAACCCAAATACGTCTACATCAAAGAAACAAAGAAAATACAGGATCACCATCTAAGAAATAAACTAATTCCACAGTGATACTTTATCTTGAACTTCACACTCACTGTTTTTCTAATACACTCATAACAATATTATAGTGCATAAACACTGATATGAACAATGAACAAATGACAATCTATCCTGCATTTTTTACAGAATTCTAAATGAGCGAGTATAAAGATTTGAAATTCAAAAGATTTTGCTTTTTCAGTACTAGTAATAACTTGAATTTACATACCTATAGCGATGCACCGAGCGTAAATATACTAAATTAATCGATTAAAAGAAATGCTCGCCATTAAGCTGCAAAAAGACAGATCCATGAAAAGAGTAAGGAAGATGTGGTATAAATTATATATAGCTTAATTGTCACATGAATCAAATAACACACGTCTAAACACAAGCTTATTTTTTGAGACCTGCGAGAGGTTGCAGATAACTTATGCCCCGATCCTCCTGCAAGTTCGTTCTTCCTCACAATAAACAAATTCCCATGTGATTCATATCACTGTGCGGCTGGTTACAACATAGGAACATTTCTTCCCGTAAGACAAGACAGCATAATATCTTTACAGGGACTGTAATAAGTATATTGAATTTTTCAATTTTGGGAGTTATGCCTAATGAATGTCCTTTAAAGGTTGCCATGGACACGTTTCGAACTAAAACTTGTCAAATTTTAGAACGTTACCAATGATTGATTAACAGGTATTTGCCTGGTCAGCTAAACTTTTGAACGTTAGGAAGGATCACCAACATCTGTTGGCTTCGAATAGAATACAGTACTTTTTAAAAATTGTCTTTGTTTATTGTAAACAAGGCCTGGCCATTCATGTTTGCTTACAATTAACTTTGAAATATGCCTATGAAACGTAATGTGTTTTGAATTAGAAGTTCATCTCCTACAACACATCTAAACAGGTCAGTCGTTCTGCTTCACATGTCATAGATATTGGTTTTTACAACCATGATTTTTCTATACGGAAAACAATTTTTTGTAGAAAAATATAAACAATGGGCTCGAGCACGTTCTCCCTTTAAAGGTAATGTTACTGAATAGTCTGTATGTAAAATATGATTGATTTTAATTTTTAATGTTTAACGATTATGGCAAGTTGCCAGTCATTTCTCGGGCGGTAAAAATAGCTTTTTTCTTTTTGTCTTTTTTAAATTTAATTGATGAAACATAAGCATAACTTCCAAATTCAAAAGAAATCATTACTTCTTATTCAACAGGTTTTTTTTCGATCTCCTGTTAGAGTAAATCCGACCACAACACGACAACTGTATCACTGCATACAGCGTTTTTTTCACATTTCTGGGGAACATACCGTGGATAGGAGTCTGGCATTTCATATATCTGTTTGTTGCAGAATGTATCAATGATATTGTAAAGACATTTTCTATCGATAAGTTAAATTCATTAAACTAAAAAGAATTTGGCATAAAAAAGCCCTATGAGGGGGAATTGCCATTAATGCTTAACTGCGGTATGGCATTACTTTCAGACCGGAGTTCTTTTCCTGATGATCTTTCTTTACACTCACAGCTATAGATACCGTCGTGTGTTTTTAAAACTCTGTAGTGTCCACTCGGACAGTCATGACAGTGATGCATTCAGTACTCATCTATGTCTTTAAAAGACAAAAGATTAATGGATTATAATCACATTTCTAAAAATAGTGGTAAAATAAGCAATAAGTAAAATTTGGATGAAAAATATTAAAGAGAACAACCTTCAACTTGTCGTCGATGAACTTGAAAACCTTCTGGCACATCAAGCCCTGGTAAGAACCTTCGGATTGTTCTGGCAGATTCTATGGTTTCCACTACAAATGGGGTTTCTCTGACATTCATTCAAATGTCACACTGAGCAAGATATTCTCTTCTTGAGAAGCCCGGTACCCATCCCTGAGAAAACAATATCCACTAACAGGGTCACACCTGTCCACTGGCCCACACTCCTCACACCGACTGCAGTTCTAACGTAGTACTGGTAGCTCACAAACTGTTTATAAAGTAATGATATTTACAGTACATTATTTTTTTCACACTCTAAGACATAATATCGAAGATGCTAACCACGACTTAGAACTAATAGGCCCTATGGCCTCTCGCTTCACCTAAGTGACCTTTGGCCCTAAGCCTGCTGTGTTCAGCGTGGTTATTTTAAAAGAATTTTATTACCATAATGAAAGAGAACATCAATTCTTTTATTTTCTGTGAACATTTTTCATACTCATATTGTTTTGCAAAAAGGACTACAACATATACAGCAACAAGAAATTCATATAGAACTCGGATCGATAAAGGAACAACCAACAGAATCTACATATTGCTTCATATTTGGATATTTTACTTAACATTGGGGACTCTAATGGCCAGAACTGCAACTTACAATTAATATGATTAAGCGTGGATCGACTTTGACTTTGCAATCGTCAAGCTTTCTTTTTATGTAGTAATTACCACATCACCTGCTTATGGTGTGTACTAATTCCCAGTTGATTGAGAATACGCAAAAGATGATGCTATGTATGCTGGATTTTTTTAAAGCGAGACACGACTTACAAAAATATTGAATGTTGCAGGGTTATATAACGAATCTCGTTTAAAAACTAGTCATCATTTGTTCGGCAAATTCTACGTCGCTATAGACCTTGTTGCGATTCAAAATAATCACTAAGTATATTGTACTGATTTGTTTCATACCTTGTTAGACTGTCCTTTTTCCTACTAGATTTTGAGGGTAATCCCGTTTACATTTATTTCGATACTAAGGGTCACGACTCAGGTGCAAAAGGTGGCGGAGTGTGCCGGTTCAGCAAGAGGATGCTTACATCCTCCGTTTTTATGGCAAGCTGATCCTCACCGTTCGTTTTGTCGGAGTCCGTGTTGCCTCTACCTCGATTTCGTATTATGTTTTGGATTATGTAGTGTACGTTTGACACACATGTTAAACTTCGCCTTTTTGTATATGCAAAAATACTCCTTAACGCACAGAGTTTATGTTACATCATTTGCTGTTCTGAGATTAAGATAAACAAGTGGTCTAATGAAGTCATATTCATCGTAAAATGCAATATCTTGCCATACTAGAATGTATATACAAATGAATGAATAGTTACTCTTAAATAGTTCAGAAATATTTGAACTATGTAAAATATGTACGTCAAAGGACTACAACGGACGGACAAATTTTGACGCAGAGAAAGTAGTTGAGCCTATGGGCTCAGTGATGCTTAGATGACGATAATGAACAGGCGATTTTATAGATCATCAATCCTGGGGTAGAGATGTGCAGAGTCGGGGCAAACGAGACTTGGATGTGCAGAGGTGGGCTTTTGTGTTTATAATAACATGAGTAAAAAATGCATCCGTGTCCACTCACATAGGTCCAAACTGGGTGTACCCTTTACTAAATTATCAGAGCCAAGCAATGAGTTAATAAATTGTACAAAGGACAGTCTATTATTAATAATACAACTTGAACAGCTATAATGTATAAGCAAATAATGTATGAATATAAGAATAAAAATTGCAAAAGCACGAAGCTTTTGTGATTTCAGAATTCAATATGCTTAAGTGGTTTAGAAGTTGAGAAAAAATTGAGTTTCGTTGTGATGTCATGTTTTAAGACACAAAAGTATGTTGTATACTTGAAACAGAAGTTTTATCAGCATTCATACTGTAACCAGGAACGAACAGGCACATTGGAATGACCCTTCTTGGTTGAGGCATTCTTGAATCACATGGAGAAGTATTCATGCACATTATCAATATTTGAAAGAATAATACACGAAGAAATAATTTTTTGTACATTGGATAGCAAATTAGCAAATACGTCCCTTCTAAGAAGCATTTAGCACAGGATTCTAAAGATAGCAATTGTTAAAGCGGTCATACTACATGTCTACCGAAGGGAGAAAATGTTAAACTGTTTGGAGGAACAGGTTGTATTATAAATTAGTGACTAATATACACTTCTGTATGACTGCATTAAAACATATCAATACCTTACTGAAAACTAAATATAGACAGAATCTCTGATAAATTCATCGGCATTTTTGATGCCTGTAGCGCAACTGACAAAGTAAACAGCCCTTTAAGATATTAAGCCAATGGCTAAAAGCTTAAGTGTATATGAACTGAAAGGTTAAGGTAAAGTAATGACAATCTATTCATTCATCCTGTCAGTTTATGGCCATTATTGCGAGATTGGTCACAGACGGAACATTATACCACTGAGTGTCCGTCTATAGTACTGCAATCGTATTCACATCCTTCTCAAAATTCCTGCAGAGATCATACCTGTGATATTGAACGTACTTCATCTTGCCATACCTGCGCAAAATACGCGAAGACTAATTTACTATACCGTGATACTGTATTATCAAATAAGATTTATCTACATGTAGACTGAATCCTGGGACATAAACATTTATATATCCGGAGTTATTTCTACAAAGTTGTTGAAATGCCGAGGTCCTTCAAAGCACTCGTCTATATCTTAATGTAAAACGTGAGAATCAAGATTTTAATGCCTGACATAAAACAAACAAACGAAGAAACCCAATTGGTAACGGGGTTTCTTTCGTTTTGATATTTGGAATGTAGATGATCCTTTATTTCAATAATCATGTCTTTCATCAAGAATTTTCAAAGCAATAGTATAGAATTTCGCTTTTTCACTGTATCGTGTTACGTTATTTAATGTATGTTTAACGAATATTTTCTTATATAAAGTATCATACCATTGCAGTTGTCCTTCAAAGCTTCTGTATCTTCAAAACAGTTGCAAACGTAACTTCCATCTGTCGTTTTCGCAAGTTCCTTTGGTAGCATCAACAAGTATTAATTTCTGCACACTCATCAATATTAATTTGAAATGACATACTAGTAATACGATAAAGCTAGTATATTACACCATTACCTTGTTTTACAGTATCTTTGTAACATGATAAAATTTTATAGAGGGAAATAAATTCTTTGATAATTCTTGGAAATAAAGAAATAATTGCATATTACTGTACTTATACATGTATTTTGGTGTTTGTAATTTTCTCCGTTTTATTCTGCAATATGACAATTTACCAATATACGGGGATGTTCAAAATATGACACTTGGCTTGTTTTCACTCACATTTTCTTTTAATTTCGTCTACGCCTTCGAAAGTACTCAACTTGGCCTGAATACACTTTTTTAGACGATCATTCCACATAATGGAAACATTTTTCATACACCTCAATAGGGAACCCCTACTGTATGTTATGATAGATTGCGGACTGCAGAGGGCGATTTCATGATTTAATATCATCTGAAGGTTGAATTTAAGTTTGGGAACAGGAAGAAGTCGCACGACTTTAAGTTGGGACAGAGACGGATCGCACGGAACTCATTGGAGAACAGGAGTGTGGGTAAGAAGTACATTCTCAGCCTTCAGAGTACTCCGCACAAGCTGTCTTTTGTGCAGGCACATTGTAATGCAGAAGTCGGAAATACTTTCATGCGCGTTGGGGCGACAATTCTAATATTTCTTCAGTTTTCTAACAATTTTTAAGATGTTACCTGAAGTCGTTTTGCTTGGCACAGAAATTTACTATGACATGGCCTTTACTGGTCCAAAGAAGAACTATAATACCTTATCACGGTTTTTATCTATTGAAATACTAGGATTGTTTTCACATTTTTCTGATGCCAGATTTATGTTAGAACCCGCTTAACGCTTTTGGCTCAAAATACTATATATACCCAGGTTCCAAGAAAAACTTAATTATCAAAGTTTTGGCATATTCAATAATGTCTTTAATTTTTCAACACGTGGTCTCTCTTTTGCTATATACGCAAATGAAGTATCACCTAGCGGTTTGTCTGTCCTAGCTTTTAGGATCTTTTTTCTTGCAAAAGACATGAACACGTGTTAACGGACAAGTTTGGCAATCCGCCATTACGTCACGATATATTTTCGTCTCAAGTGTTTCGGTAACATTTGGTGGGTTTACAAATATTCATTATTGACTTTACTGTTGATAGCGACCTTAGCAAGCAGCATTTGGGTGTTGTAACCTGCTTAATTAAGATCCACAACAAACAGACGCATTGAGACATTTGACCCCTCCACAGATTCACAGACGATTCACGATAATGTCTAACGGTTTTAATGCAGTAAGCTACCTTTTCTACCTTTACACGTTGATAGGGCCTAATTTCACGTACATTGTTTGCCCTTTTCCCAGTCATTTTGATTATAGTGCAATGAATACGCTATAAAGCAATGCACATACGTGAAATTGTGAACATGAAATTTTCTTCCGCTACTGTTCAGTGATCAATCTAACGCTTTCAATATGGTTTCAGTAAGATATGTACACGATTTTCAGGCGTCGAAGGTGAAATGACATTATTTCTGGCACACTCCTCGTATGTATACATACGGGTATAATCATATATATGTGCGTTTGTATGTATATGTGTTATGTATGTGTGCATATGTATATCCATGCATGTATGTGAGAATATGTGCCTGCAATTATTTTTTCTCATTACTCTACCTTGTTTGATTTATTATGGCCTTGATGTTGGAAGAGGTGTTAAAAAAGGCAATGCTTGCTGCAAACTACCTTTCAAGGTAGCGATGAAATGTCCCTTTGCTATTTTAAAAATCTTTTA
>CAJDSM010037313.1:0-12886 GCA_903981925.1 Ostrea lurida
TTTGGGTTATTTATGTTCTTATAATTATTATAATCTAGATCAGGGTCTTGTACAAGATTAAAATCTCCACCTACAATGACAAATTCTCCATTGAAGTCATTTATCTTATCTTTAATTCCATTGAAAAAAATTGGTGAATCTTTATTCGGTCCATATATATTAATCAAAAGAATATTGTACTTCTTTTCAATAGTAATGTTCAAACAAAGCATATTTCCTTCACAATCTGTGTCTTCACTATTAACAGTAAATTCACGCTCATTGGGTTTTAAAGAATTGTATCAATATAAAGTATATAATATGGCGACATACCGGAAAAACATAAATAAATACAAAGATATTTTCATTCACACAAACAAATACACAGACATAAATGAACACAACACACTTTACAATCTGATCACATGTACTGTCCATTTTACTTACTTGGCACATTTACATAAAGGGCTCTCAATGTCTGTGGAATCGGGGTTGACTATTCGACACGTATATAATATTTAGATCTATCTGAGTTTTCCGTCGAGATCATCACAGATGTCAAATCGGTGTCGCTTTTCATAAAGTCTAGCGCGTATACTCGGCAATTAAAATACCAAGCGGAATGAACTAGCTCATGGTCCTTGAGCGATTTTAATAGGTTCGCGTTCATTTGGGTGATATGTTCGTGCATCATAAACACAGTTTTCATTACTTGTCTTTTTTTAATGACTGCGGTCTTGGTATCGTTGTTGGAGAATTTCACTATAACTGGCCTTGGGCCTCGCTGGCCAGTTTACTGGGAAATCCGAATGAATTCGCAGATAATGTCTGATGTGTTGTACGTTATTTCGCTTTTTTTCAATAGTTTGCAAAATTCTGACCTCGGATTTTCTTTTGATGATTCTTTTCAGTTTAATATTTTGACATTATTTTTCTGAGAATATTGCTGGTTATAGTTTGCAAGCGAAAGTGCTGACTGCACTAGATTCCCACACTCACCGATCTGGTCATTCAAACGGCGTATTTCCTTGGCCTGGGACACGATTTTTTCCCTCAGTGTATTGATATCCATATTAAGGCCATCTTATTTTTCAGAGTTTACACTAGCCTTTCCTGCACATTGGAGTTTCCGCCTTGATTTCATTCTTCATTAGTTCTATGGTTTCCTTGATAGTTTTTTTTTTACTATTTCTTCAACATCCTTTTTGTGTACCATTCCACTTAAACTTGTCTTTATTTCGTCTAAGCTGCCGTGGATTAATTTTAGGTCATTGGAGATAGTGTCCGGATCGAGGTCGGAACTACTCGTGCGCTGGTTTTTGGATGATGATGATCTTAGATTTAGTTGCAGTAGTGTTTTTTTTTTCTTCTTTTGGTTTGTTTTTTTCAGCCACGTTTTTATCTTCCGACACTGAACACTTTTCTTGCCTTCCTGCCATTGTGTTTTACCTTGGACACCTTACACATCGAATGCGTGTTTTCAGAATTAAAATTCCACTTATTTGCACATAGATTCCATTTAAAGCAAAATAACCACGAGGTTGATGTCGATGGGACTAGTATCAGAATATTCCTCTTGAAAAGTCCTGTTTGCACATATAATTTTCCGCATCAAATATTATTTTTTGTGCGTAGATTCCAACAAAAACAGAGGAGCTGATTTTTTCACGTCTAATCCATTACGCGCGTCACGTGACCTTTTTTCGAAAGCATATATTACTGATAGATAGAACGTCGTTGATATATCCAAATAATGAGTTGAAGATTCTTATGTAGAATTTTCAAATAGATTATTTACAAGAATACACAAACAGAACAACTAATAAAAGAGCACAATTTGTGATCATGGAAATTCCAATTTCAAGGTTGCTGGAAGACATTTCAACAGATTACATCTAGATATTGTCAATGAAGAACTCCGGATTTTACGAGTCCTTGTACACTTGGAACTTCTGGATCGTGGCTCGTACCTCGCACACTGTCCTCGGACGTGATCAAATTGTCATCATATTGTTCACGTCATCGAAACAAAATAGTTCTGAAAATGGAAAGCATAGAAGCAGTTGAAATAATTTACATGTAAATGTCTGTATTTGTTTGTCTTTAAATCAAAATGTCCTTTGCAAACTTCAGTGTAAAAGAGAAGTTGTCTGTTCAAATCTTTAAACTTTAAAAGCAGAGCGAGAAAAGCGTAAACAAGTAGTTCCGGTGAAGAGATGTAACAAACAATCACTACGCCAATCACATCTGAGGTTTATGTGAAGCGAAGCGGAACCATTCGTGGACCTTGTGCATATAATCAGACTAGAACTTGTTCCTCGCGATTATTAATTTGGTGTATCAAATTCAACAGATAATCAATGAAAATATTTTTATGCATTTATTATCTATCACTACTATGTACAGAGTGTATGCACTGGGTTTCATTTCTGTAGGTGGCTGGTATGCTGATATTTTACATCATGTCTGGGGGGAAACATGCGTATGGAGAAAACAGTCTGGAAATTACAGTTAGCATTCAAGCCAACTGGTCCAGGATCCTCCACCAGCAGCAGGAGATGACCAGCCTCCTGTCCGACATGTTAGTGATGCCGTCCACTGCCCGTCCTGAATTTTCCGACATTCTCATGTATGTGTCAGTCTTAATTACATGTACTCTCTATCCACTTGTCTTTTGACGACTTTCCCGTCTGTCCGTAAACTAGCTTTTTCGTGTGATAATTCTCCCTGGGTCATATCTTTCATGTACTATCAAATTTGGTCATCCTAGGGAAAATGCCGTGGCCTTCTCTCGATTAGCTGTAAACCACAAATCGGTGTTGTATAATGGCACTTCCCCCTAACCCCCCCCCCCTCTCGGGAAAATGACCATATAGTAGTTTCCCCTGGAAATACTGTAGGTCTTCCTCCACGGAAATGTGGCTACACAGTTAAGATTTCGGTCCCCTCTTTTATAACCAGATGACCCCACGAAAACCCTACTATAAAGTAGCTTCCCCTCTTCTTTTCATCCCGGTCACGATTACGGTGGAACATTCCCATACACACTCCTTCCATTATGAAATAAATCCTTGTTATATATCCAAAATGGAGAGTTAATAATTGGGATTTTTGGAAATATATATTATTCAAAACACATTCATTTACAGTCGAATGTAATGTAAAACAATATTAACTATGTAAATTTAGAATATTATACTTCAATGTCATCTCTCTTTCCTTTAGGAGTTGCGGGCCAATTATTATAGGAATTAAAAATTCTTTAAGAAGTTTTATCGATGTGTAAACTTGGACATTTACCCAAAATGATAAAAATGGAAGCACTTTTATGTTAAGTTTGTGAGTAAAATGTCCAGAGTTTCACATAGATAAATTCTTTAAAAAGAACGTTTAGATTTTAATATCCAATTTGTTCAACTGTATGATGATTCTAAAATTTGAATAGTTGATTTGTTTTCACGCGGTATTGTTAGTACGTTTTCGGATTTTTGAGTTGAATTTCGTTTCGTATTCTGACTATTTCGAATCAAAAAACAAATCGTAATAAAGAATTTGGAATTTATACACGATAGAATGCCGGCCATTTTCGGCAAAATTGGAAAAATTGATTGTGACGTAATAAATAAGAGAAGTTTCTTGACTATACTGTTAAAACGAGCAACGTTTGTTTTAAAAAAAGTTTAAATTTGTTCGTGTTTTCAAGCTCCTTAGTCTGTTAAACTATTGAAAAAGTGTTAAAAATAATAATTTTGGTTAGTGTTGAAAGTGAATTGAAAGTTTATATAGATAAGTTCATAAAAGTATATAATAAAAGGTTATAGATTTTGTATGGAAAATATGAGACATCGTTTTTTGGCGGTACCAGAACGAGCTTGTGAGACAGCACGTATTAGCAACTCAGAATTATGTTATGCTCGTTACGTAATGATTTAATTGATAAAACGTAAATCAATTCGCATTAGATTGACCGCGGTTCACACTGGACATTTAATAGCGACATTAGTATATACTTCGAATTAAATTTTACGTAACGCGTTTTTTAAGTTCGCATAAATTTACTTCAGCATTAGTCCCGTGTGAGCCGAAGGACGAAGGCTGATGCGCATTAAATGTTAGACGCAATGCGTTAAAGATATTTGGGTCCAGCATGCATAGCCGGGCTAGCGATAGGCATTTATTGCATTTTTGAGCGAAAAAGTAATAAAAGTGGCATCAATTACTCAAAACACGTACAATATTTATAATGATGCAAAATTGGTACCGTATGTAAATCAGTAATGTAGACGTATATTGTGTCTGCACATGACATGGAAGGGAATTAATTGGATGCTGAAATAGATAAAATGTAAATTAAAATGAAAATATCAATAATTGTTTTTTTTTTTTTCATATGCCGGCTCGTAGAATTCACACTTAATGAGTCATAGTAGATAATTTTAACGTATCTGTAATAAACATTACGATAAGAACGATTTTTATATGATGAGGAAAGTAACAAAAATACACCACAAGCTTTTAATTCCATGATTTGAGGTGCTAAATAATTTTGTCGTCTTAAATTGAAATATAAAGAAAAAATTTAAAAAATCATAACTTGAAAGGTTTTTGTTTTTGATTTATTTTAGGATAAAGGTTACTTTTTGAGTGGGGAATATCGAGAATAATGTCACTAGATATAACATCGGTGATTTTCTTTGTTACCCCTTTTTTTTTTTTGCGACACTATCGTGATCAGAATTCTTAAGAATTTAATTTCGCATTAGTTTACTTCGTCATTACGATGCGTGTGAACGCAATTAATCGAATTAATTTTATGCGCCATAATATTTTACTTCGCACTTGTTTAAAATGCAAAAGTATAAAGTTTAATGCGCATGCCGATGTGAAGAGCCATTAGATTGGATTAACTTTCTATGACAATAGATATATAAAAGGCCTTGAGATGAAAATTAATTTGAATAATTTCACTGAATTTTTAATATTATTACATTGCTTCAAATACTGATCACCTTTGGTGTATAAAGAATATTACCGCTTCTATTTACTGAACAAGTTGATAGAATTTGTGTCAATTCAAATTTTGAAAGAGGTTGGTAGGGCTATATTTTTGTGGCGGAGGGATGATCATCGAAAAGTTCAAAAATCTGCACGATTTAACTAGTTTTTTCAATTGGTTTTCGGCTCGGCGTCGTTGTCTCATTACAATTGAACATTTTAATTTCTTCTTTGATAACCCACCTAGATCCAATTTCTTTCAAATTTTGGTAATGACGCATATTTAGGAAAGGGGACGAAATTGTAATTTCAGGGTTCTTGCACACGCGCTGGGGCCTTGGGGGCGGGCAAAACTGCAAAAAGGTGACAAATTTTTCAAAACTTTTCTTTACAACCTTACATAGTCCTGAGAGAAACTAAACATAGTGAGAGTACAAGCTGGAAGGCCTCTACCCGAATTGTAAATATTTAGTGATTCCGGGGTAGAGGTTCTGACCCAGGGTGGGCAATCTTGGTAGAAGTATTTTTATTAATCATTTGAAAACAATCTTTAATGTGCTATTGTTATTTAATTTGAACATAAATGAAATATATTTGGAATGAGCATGGAGCCTTTATTATATATTACTACCGCAACAGTTGTGTAAGTTACTGGAGGTTGTTTCTGTCATACGTCTGTAGACAGTAATCGGTTCAGGACTTTATTAAGTGTTAAGCCTTTCCATCATAGAGTTCATATAATGGCACATGGAACAAGATGTTATCTATTGAATTGGGGTCAGGTCATAAGGATCAAGCAACTGGACATCGAAGTAGCCGATATTGTTTCTGGGCTCATAGAGTATATATCATTCTAACCTAGAGATTAGCTATATATAATAGGACTACCATTTTGAATTTGGGAAGTCCAATAGGATCAAGTTTCACTGGGCAAATCAAAGTAAGATGTTAAGGCAAAGATGACGACAGTGATAATCCTGTAGTCCTAAATAGAATGTTTCCGGGTTATAGAGCATTATCTTTCTATAGATCACTATATCATACGTATATATCATCGAGTCAAGCTGTTCTTTATCGATTTGGGGTCAAAAGGTCAAAGGTCAAGTGCACTGGACATCAAAGGCAATCAATTGGTTTCCCGGGGCTCTTCGAATATATCCAATTACTTAGAGTCAACCATATCATACATATGAAGATACCTATGGGTAAATAGGTTTCTTGAATTTTGAGGGTCAAAAGTCTCACTGGAAATTAAAATACCCAATATGGATTTGATTTAAAATTTTTGAACAGTTAACAACACTCTTTGTAGATTGAAAATAGATAATAACTTCTTTGTATTGAATAAGGAAATAATGCACATACTGCATGATTAAGATTCTAGGAATTCTGAATTGGTTCATTTTGCCGTTTATTTATAGAGACCATTTACCGGCCTGAGACAGGTTTAATATAGAATCCGTGATTTACTGTGACGAAATACGGGTGAACGATCGCGGATTTTGGACTGCTTTGAACAACTTTTTCTGTGTCTGATGATCTCACAGTCACTGTTTGTAAAGAATGTATTACAAGGAGATGAAAAACAACGTATAATAACACTTCGCATCATTTGTACTGTGATGTACAACTGTGACGTAACAAAGAGTTCAGATAATGAGTTATGTAACACGTAAAACATGATTATGAACTAAAACATGCCGGATGGGGAGAATCGTGAGGAAATATTTAATGATATGATGAAGTGATGAAAAAAATTGTTATTAAGTCACACAGGTTATGGCTGATAGAAGTTGTTTGTGTACCACAAAGGTATACATGGGCTATAAAAGTTGTCTGTGTTTCATATTTTAACACAGACAACTTTTATCAGCGATATTACCAGATTCTGGAGCTGTACTTATTGGTTTAGACTTTGGTATGGAAAAAACTTGACGACCGGAGTTTTTTGGCGCGTAGACGGACGACTGCGACACAACGAGGTCGCATATTTATCCATACAAAGTCTCAAACCTTTTTATTATATACTTTAAATATTCATTTTAGAAAACGAAAAATATTTTATTTGAATTTAAAGAAAAGTGCTCTATTAGACGTCAAACAATCAAATTTTTTCACTTTATGTACAATTATGACGTAGCTTGCGGGCCGAAAAGTTTCCGGCCTATAAAATGTGTGAATTTGCCTATTACCGCAAACTGTCTAGGAAAAAGAGGAGATGAATGAAAGTAATAATTAATAACTATATTGTGATGTATAGCATGTTTACAAAAGACTCTCACTAATTAAATATATGGAGAATCCTGTGTGGGCTATGGATAATACAGGTGACCGTTAAGGCCTTTTGGGCCAATAACACTCTATTGGTTATAGACCTAAAGGTTATTTAGTTTTAAAGATTCTATGATTACTATATGGCTGAGAACTAGAATAGTATTAAAATAATGTAATTATATTAATTTGGTTTTGTGCTATTCCCCAAAAAATGATTCTTAAAAAATATTAAGTTAATTTTTTTGAAATAATCTGTGTGAAGAAATTCAATTTTGGCCATAGTATTTCATGACCTAATCCCCACTTTTTTTTTTTACAACTCTCCATATTTTATTCTTTTAGAAAGACTTGGATGAAATTTTAAAAACTGACATTAAGTCCCATTAGTATTGTAATTTTATATTTGAAATTCGATATCATGAGTTTTTTCCGTTATAGAATAATCTTTAAACTAAAAGAGGCGGGCTGTGTGAGGATTGGTCTCAATGTGATTCGGAAAGCGCTTTAGGAAATGACCAAACGTCCTTTTTAGGTGGAGATCGTCGTGAGCCGAGCGGTCATTGAAAGGGCTGGGATTTGACGGTCTTGCTAGGCGAGTGTGCCAGTAGGATCGTCACGTTTATGCATCGGCTGGGGTGAAGTTATTTCAAAGTACGAATTGTGATTATATAGTGCTGTATATATCAATTTGGTTTTCACATGGTATCGTTATGATCCTAGGGATTGAATTAAGAGGTTGAAAGTGTTATAGATTGAATGTTTGAGCTTTATATTATAAATTGATACTATGATCAACAACACTATGTCTCATGGTGTCAGGATCTGATCATAGATCAGAATATGAAATCATATAAGCCTATACAATGACCACGAATATAAAGCACATAGTATATCTTGTTCTCCTTTTCTTTTGTTGGCAAGAGTTTTCCTGGACTTTTTTCTAACGTTTGAGATATTGAATTTTTTTTACAGCTGAAGTGTACATAGTCAATGAGTTGACCAGCATCGTTCTTTTAGTGTTCGCTTGCGGTTCGTTACTTTTTTCATGGATTTGGTTCATAAGGTCACGAACAACATTCAACTCTTGATTTATATTAACATTCGTTCAATTAAGGTGGTGAGTGGTTTTTAGTGAGGCTTCCATAGTTGAGAAGCTCCCCCGGAATGGATGACTTTTAGTGAGAATTCCCCGGGAAGCTTTGGCTAACTAGCGAGACTCCCCCCCCGCTAAACACCATAGTGAGACTCCCCCTTCATGATTCGGATTGGGTTTTATTTTCAGATTGTCATCGTGACCCCCCCTTTTTTTTTTTCAGAGGGGTGGTTATATTCGCCTAACCATTAGTGAAGATTACTGTACAAATATACGTTGGTTTAGATATTTTTCTCAATAATCCTTTGAGGTATATTCACTTTCTTTACCCGGTCTTCAGTCATTTGTAATTGAAATGAGCTTGTCAAGGGAAACTTTGATGTTCTCTCAAGATACTTTAGGTGGAATAGTTATCTGGGGTATTTAACAAGCACTGAAAGAATAATTTTTCTACTTACAAGCTAGGGAATAAATTACTTGAAATTAGCACTTTGTTATGACGGATATTTTCGAAGTGATACATGCGAACAATAATGATTCCTTTCTGAGAAATGATTCATAGTATCGAGGTGTGGATTCAATTATCGCTGGTTCACTACTCATATCTGTCTAGAGGGTTGCAGTTAATCGCGTAAGTTATGAACAGCAAGTATTTGTTATTGTTTTCACTAATTTTACCGTATACCTGTTGGAAAAAAAAAAAAAAAAAAAAAAAAAAAAAAAAAAAAAAAAACATCCACTGATAAATCATTCTTCGGGACAATTGTGTTTAGGTAAACTGAAGTTAAAACAGTGCAAAGAGAACAATCAAACATACACAACTGGTGGCTGTTATTTCATCAAACCTTATGTAGATATCAAATAACAAAAATTATTATTACGGAATTAACTTAAGGGGGGGGGGGGTGGGGGGGTCACGTATAAAGGGGGAAGACTGGCTATATAGGTGAGACAACTCCCCCTTCCCAAAGCTGGGGGGAGTTTACTATATAGAGCTTGGGGTAGTTTATAACTATGGGGAGTCTCACTATAATACATGTAACGGTAGGGGACTTGTGTTGCTAATCCAATTACACTCAGATGTTTGTTTTTCCAAGTTTTCACGGAAGACTTATAGTGATTGTATTGTTTAATACTCTTTTTTTCTTTTGTTCTTTTCTCTTCTCGTCTTCTTTCCTTCTTCTCTCTTTTCTGTTCTCTCTCTCTCTCTCTCTCTCTTCTCTTTCTTCTCTCTCTTCTCATCTCTCTTTTTTTGTCCGGCATGATTTTCTTGGAGATGGTTGATAAATTTTCTTGGACTTTCAGGGTTTAGGGATGATATATCGATTTTTCTTTTTAATTTTTTTTCAAAAATTGCTTTGATGAATTTCTTATAGAGAACATTAATTTTATAGTTGCATTTTGGTTTGAACCAGTTGTATTGGTTTTGAAGTGTCAAGTCGCATGGTATATTACAAAATATGGAGCATTCTGAGGTAAGGTTGAATTGGATGTTCACATCATTTAAAGTAACGAATGATCCAATTATGATAATTTTAGTGCTTAGATTTAGTTTATATGTTAAGAAAATGATAATATAAATATTAACAATAACAATGCGGTGGTTCTTTGTAGTTTATTGGTGATGAGGAAACGTAATTCATTGGAAAAAAAAAAAAAGAAAAAAATCAATAATCCGATGAACGACAGCAGGTATGAATTTTGTTCTGCACATCTAGTTTCTTCATGCAAACCTCGCACTAACAATAACACAATAGAAGCTGTTTTTTTGTTAAAATTGGAAGCGATCAATAATAGTTACTTGTTACTCCAGTGCGAGCAGAGCAATGTATTGTGACGGTCATTCTTAGAAATAGTTTAGCGGACTAAAAGGCAAATGTTTGTTTATATAAGCATCAAATGCATGTTACAAGAGGTTAAATGTTTTGGCATGCGTTTATGCAACTTCCGCCGGGTGTTTAAATAGCAACAAACTCTTCATGGGCAATTGGTGGATGGGAATTTCCACAAAACTACTTTATACATTTAAGCGAGAAATACGACGCCAGCCGGCGTAGGACAGTGCAATTGTGAGAGTACATTATAGCGATCATGTTTTTTTCCAACAAACGACAACTTTAGAATTGTTTTTCTTTTTTGTATTACGGTACATGCAAAATTAATTCATTTATAAATTCTATGCTTTTTATTTTATGAAATCCTCTGATGTAAGTGTGCACGGAAAACTTCTCTATATGGTCCAAAATTGGGTAGGCTAATAAGTTGAACCGAAGTAATTAATCGATGCGATAAGCGAAGTCTTGTTTAACGTTCGTTAACGTAAATGCAAAATTAGTGTACAAAGAGATTCCATTATTAATAGGTGTTTTTAAAACACCAATTTTAATTAAAAAAAAAAAAAAAAAAATGAAAACAGAATGGCAAGTACTGTTTATTCCAAGATCGTTAATTCTGCTCCACGGGGTCGGGCTTCCTTTCAATTTAAAACACGAAGCCTTGAAGTTAGGTCTAAGAGGCGAAAATGCAATGGCGGTGTGCTTAAATCAGTTAGCAACGCAAGGGGAAAACATGGCTCATTATAGTGCCTCGGTCTAACTGGAGACGGTGTGCATATCCGGCTCTAGAAACTTTCCACTGTGCACTTTGATTGCACTTATAGGCGCATCTGTAGATACGGGGCCGTGGATATCCGAAGATTGGGAAAGGTTGGGGCTCTGTTGGAAACGCTGAAATTTGGGTAGTAGTAGGATGTTGCTTGGCAAAAGAATAATGAACTGGTATTTGAGACTTATAATATCGTATAGTTATATGATCTTGGAGGGGTATATGGTCTATTCCTGTCAAGTTTAAATATTCTCGCAAATATAAAAACCAATATATAAGATAAAACTAATAATGTTTGTTGAAAATGAATGAGAATAATCTTACTTGAAATCATATATAGGTTGTTAGTTATAAATAAGCTATTAAAAATCCTGCAGGAGAATTGTGTTTGAATTTCAAAAGCTGCTGTTAAAGTTGAGCGTTCGAAATTAAAAGAAGAGTAATAATTGAATTTCGGGGGTCGTATGACCGTTGGTGACATCAATCTATATTGAATTTTGAGGCGTCATATGAGTTCAGGGGCGTCAATGTGACTTTTTTTTGTCCAATTAATAAACAATAATTGTCTAAGACGGGGAATAATTTACAATGTTTAACAAATTGACGTTCTCATCCAGAAAATAGTGAACGGCAAATATCTGCGGACATTGTAGTTTTTGCGAGATGTAGGTGAACTACAGTATACATGCATATAATTAATTTTACTTGTGATGAAGCATATTTGAATTGGGCGTGAAACACGATTGAGCAACATAAATTCTTTGGTATAACTAACTTGCTCTTTGTGACGTCTAGAATGATCACAGTAGCATTTGGACGTTATTGTTTTTTCTTTGTTGCTACGGTAAAATCGTCCGCCTCATTCAAAAATCTATTATTGTCGCAAAGTTGATTAATACACAAGTTAATACAATTTTTAAATTAATTATAGGAATTGAAGCTAATTCTGACCTAGGTTATAACGATATTATCTAACTGGTGCAGTCACTTCGGCGGAATTTGAAAGGTAAACTGCACAAGTTAGATGTATAAATGGTATAGATATTCAATGAATTAGCTTCATTCCTTAAATGTCACGGAATGAAAACTGTCAATTTTTTATTTTTATTTTTTAGACATCCGTATTTCTGGGCGGACGAAAAGAAGCTTCGTTTCATACTAATTGTGGGATCAGACGTTCTCAGAGACATAAGGAATGGGTTTGTAACTTTCATCAATATTTGTATGGTATTTTTAGAGTGCATAAAAAACTTTTATTTAGAATCTATCTAGAGTCCTCGTCATGGAAGACTTGATAAGAAAACCGTTTAGCGCTGCAGTGCAGCATGATGTTGTACGCCATCGATGGAGACAATATTTCATTTTTTTAACACGAGCGATGTGACTAGATTGAGCTCTGTGATCCATGATCCTCTATGAATTTAGTAATTTTATTGCTTGTTATATTTTTTAGAATTCCTATATTAGGAGCCGTCAGTGGGACAATCACAATGATTGATATTGTAAATTCTGCCGAGCAGGACGAAACTCTGCGTGAATGGGTCAGTTAAGTCGCATACAATTTAAAAAATAAAACAAGTAAAAAGCCTTAAAAAAAACCCTCACGGTTATGATAAAGAAAACAGAATATCTGGAAGAAAGGGTTCTATATGTTGTCTGTTAAATGTTGTAAACATTATATCTACACAATTATCTTGTATATAGTGAATGTAAAATTAGATATTAATTTCTTGACTTGCAGACCAGTTACGTGGATCCCATTGTCATGCAGGAGATGCGGTCGTTCCGCCAGTACAGAAGTACTCCAGTAGAACTGGTTCTCTTTATTTACAATTCCTGTCTACATTTCGATAAACTGTAAGTTTGAAATGATCAATAATTATCTATAGTGTACTGATGGAACACCTCGGGTGCTTGGTTAGTCTCGTTCAACCAGACACT
>CAJDSM010037318.1:0-20397 GCA_903981925.1 Ostrea lurida
ATATAGGCGGGTGGAAGAGAAGAGGATCTCTCAATGGTTTGTGGTTTCTGATACATGATGAGTTTTTGTTTTCTATCCCAGAGCCTTGGGGATGATCTCTAATTATTCTTACCATCTACATTTAGTGTTATTCAGACTCACAGCTGCTAATAGACACGACTGTTCCCTATTTGTTCTACCTCGAGCCCTGATACTTAGCTAACTTCGCAACGGTTAACACATCTACGCGCTCAATTTTGTCCAGTATCAAATTGAGTTGCGTTTGGGAATTCTTTTAAGAAGAATGAGCTTGACAGCGAAATGTTTAATGATCAGAACGAGATTATTTCTTAAATGAGAGCAAAAACTATCATTTTAGGCACGAGATTTTACGATAGAAATTAGCGTGACAAAATATAGTGAGCGCATCTCAGTGATAGATATAAGATTGATGCGATGATTTTTTATACTCTCTCTTTTGTTTGTTGTCAGCGAGTGTCCAGTGGACGTATTCTGTACATCAGCATTGACAGAATGTTTATGTTTCCTGTAATGATTCCAGTGGAGAAGGTACGTGGAGCTCTCTTATTAGCTCCCCTAAACCGCTACGAAGTCGAAATGGGAACTTTAGGGTTTGCACTCCGTAACCGTCCGTCGCGTACCGTCGTCATCCGCGTGAATACATTTTCCGCCTATTCTTGCTGCTTCACTGCCCTCTCCAGATATTTCAGTATTGTAATTTTGGTACATTGCTGCTTTGACATACCAAGTCTACAGATAAGTTCGAAGTTTTGGTTTTCTTGATCGACAGTCGCATAATGTCTATCCTGAGTTAATGAGCCCTTGGTATCTTAGAAATCTTACATAAATAGTGATCTTAGTTATTTCGCGCACTTTTTTTTATCTCTCTGCTTAGCAGACTTTCATTTGCATTTTTTGGTACATTGCTTTTCCAACCAAGCTATTACAGACATCACGTTTCGAGGTTTGGTTTAATGATCGTACCCCGTTATTTTCACTGAGTTTTGGCCTTGGATTAGAAAATTTTCATAAATTATCCCAGTTTCGTTCGCACTATTTTTTCTTCACACTGCTTTGCGAGATGAGTTCTATTGATATTTGCGATAGATTGCTTTGCCTAACAAATCGTATAGCAAGTTTGGCAGGATTCAAGTTGAGTTAATGGTTTCGTATCAGATCCAGTTTTTTCAACTGAGTTTAGTGTCCGCCCTTAGGACTTAGATAAGATTGTTCATAATTATCAGTTTTCCGCACTACTTTTTCCTCACTGCTCATACTGCCCTAAGCAAGATATCTTGCATTATGATTAATTTGGTACATTGCTTTGCCATACCAAGGTTACAGTCCAAGTTCGAGTTCTTCAGGTTTCGTCGATTCATTTGTACTGGAGGAGTTATGGTCCTTTCTCTCTATCCTGGCTTTACCATAAATAGAACCGATATAAGCCTAATTATTAACCATGGCTGCCATGTCCAATAATGTTTTGTCATGCGGTAGGGACTATATATTTGCTATGCAATACTCTCAGAATGCTTGTTGTGAATTGTGTTTGGGTTTCTTAATCTGTATTCGTGGTGGAATCGTTTTGTCTCAGAGCAGAGATGCTAGATGTGGAGTTAGAACTACCCCGGCAGCGTGATTTCGGTGCATGGATGATGGAGTTGGAAAGTTGATAATCCATTGAATAATAGGAGTAAATACGTGGCAACGGATAGTTTGTCTGTTTCTATCGGATTTTGTATCACTCAGAGAAATTTACAGATTACGTCATTCAGTTTCAGATGGACCCGGGGGGAGGGGGGGGGGTACATTTTGACTTTCAAGAAGCAGTGCAGTATTTGAAAATGACAGGCCTTTTTCGATCTTAACCAATTGAAAAATTTATCAACATCAGTGCACTTCCATCAATATTTTTATAATATCGATTTATTGGGAATTCTGTCATCCTTGATTCAGTTCCATATTTCGTCACGCGGCGTAGGAACACATACTGTGGGTGATATGAAAAAATAGCACAAAGTGATATCAACTGGATAAAGGGGTAAATATGTGATAAGCTAATTTATTGTTTTATCGGGCTTCAAAATGTTCATCGTTGTCGAAAATTTTGAATTAATAATATTTCATTCACAAATAAGTTTATATTCACAAATAACTTTAAGGCATTCAAATATAGCAAAAATATTGCATATTTTGTTAATAGATTAGTCATAGTATTGGTTTACCATAGGAATTTACATTTTTTTTATAACTGCGTGAGTTACCTTACCCTAAATTGAAGTCCATGGGAAAAGTCTGTCTTATTAGACATTGCCTTTTCTTACAAATCTTTCATAAACAGTTACACAAATTGTATGAAATAAAATGTATAATTTACCGCAGATATTTTGGTCAGTTGATTGATTGATTATTTATTGTTTTACGTCCCACTCGAGAATATTTCACTCATATGGAGACGTCACCATTGCCGGTGAAGGGCTGCAAAATTTAGGCCTATGCTCGGCACTCAGGGCCTTTCAGCAGGGGAGGAATCTTTTTCGTGCCACGCCTGCTGTGACACGGGACCTCGGTTTTTTCGGTCTCATCCGAATGACCGCCCCATTCAGTCGCCTCTTACGACACGCAAGGGGATGCTGGGGACCTATTCTAACCCGGACCCCCACGGGTATATTAAGGTCAGATAAATCTTCCAAAAAGTTTCATGGCTTCTATTCATTTACCTGCAATCTTTTTCCCGCTCATCATTGTAGTCTTCTTTTGTTATACATTGAATACCTGTATAAAGTGAATAGGTATTCCTTTATGGGGAGGTCAGCTGAGCACGCTGAATGATTTTCTAGGAAAGTCTCCTTTAATCTTGATATGTATGCGAATTCAAGGAAAATGATAGGTTTGAAGAGTAATCTTCAAAAATTAATACGGTGCACAGATGCTGAAGGCCATGCTTAGAGCAAAAGATGATGGAGCATGTGAATTTGCCATTAATGAGACTGCGTTGATCTATGATTTATTTCATGCGTTCTTGCCACGACCATATTCATTTAATTGTATTGGAACGTTATACCAGTGAATTGGAACAATTCATCATTGGCCCACAGGTGTATTATTAAAGAATAGAAAGGTGTGTCTTCAATTTTTAAACTCTCTTCATCATCTCTTCTCTCTCTCTCTCTCTTCTCTTCTCTCTCTCTCTCCCTCTCTCTCTCGTCTCTCCATCTCTCTCTCACACACACACACACACATATTTATCCTATATTTTTAGATTTGAATCAATTTTGTCTTTATCTTAACGTGATTTTGAAATGTCCCCTTCGAATATTGTAAAATTAATCTATGCGTTTTGAAATATATGACATACATGTACTTGGAACATTTTCCCGAAATATAATGAAATCGATTTGCAGCCATGAAACGTGATATGAATATAACCGGGGCATATGGTGCTTGCATCGTTCGCCCATCTGTCTGTCCTTCAGTCAAACTTTGCATTTAGCTTAGTTTAAAAGAAATTATTGAAGATATTTTTTATTAAACCTCATATGCTGCTACATTATATTGGTGACAGATAATCAGCTGCATCATTATTTACTGACCTTGGTTTCACTTTTCCATAATTGGTGTTATGCTCAGTTTCAAAGCAACGCAATATTTCCATGAAAACTTTTACACTGATACATATTAATGGTAGCCACTCAACTGTGGCATTATTTTCTGACCTTGGAATTCTCTGTGACCTTGACCTCACTATTCCCTATTTGATATTCACAGTGATTCAGGACAGCTTTCAAAACGACTTGTTCTCAAGATGTTAAAAAACCAAGAATGCTGTATGGTTTTGCTATAAATTTGGCTTTTTACAATGAACTGATTCAGCTACAGGACATCCGTATTATTCAATCGTATTACTCCATCTATAGTATAGTCACCGTTAGTCATAAATTAATACTACTTACGAACAAGTTGTTGCAGGGGTTTCAACAGCCACGTTTAAAGTATAAATTGACGAAGTTAACAATGTGTTAAAGGTAATCATAATCCTAAAGAACATTATTACAAAGTTAGGTGTAGGACAACACGGACCTCCTACAAAAGCGAAGACAGGATCAAGTGCCATGGAGTAAGCACTCCCTGCCGACCGGTCACACCCACCGTGAGTCCTTAGTCGAAACAAGGTAAACGGGATTACCGTCGTCAAACCGTACATTTTATATGGTCGTTTATAACGATTATAGTTTGCCAGTAATGACTTGCCTTTGCGTTCAAATGCTGTCTGATGAGTGTTTCATTGTTAAGCCGATTTGACTACAGATATTACCGTTTTACCTGAATCAAGATAGTGGGCTCACGGCGGGTGTGACCGGTCACAGGGCGGTGCTTTAAACTTTAGCCCTCCCACTTCTACGGCACCTGATCACACCTCTTGTATGTCCAGTGGGTCCGTGTTTGTAAACTTCTTGTTTTTGTATTCTATTTGCCAAGGGACTTACGAGATTGATCACTGTTCGTTACCTTTGCCTTTACATACCAATTACAAACTGTTCTTATTATCTAAATGCCATTAACAACTCTTAAATACATGTTTGTGAAGACACATCATAATTTGAGAAATCATCTATAAATTTGCTACATTCCAAGAAAATGAACATGAAACATCACATTTCTGATCACGAATGGGGTAATTGGAAAGGTAATGGTAATTTTTAATAAAGTACATTGGATGTATGATGTATTTGTAATTGACTTTGCTTTCAATTACAATTGAATGTATTTGAATACATTCCAACAAAGTCTAGATTTCAGTAATTTTTCAATCGCTGATTGTGGTGGGTGCCTGTCTATTATATTCGATGCAGCATGAACACAATGCCCAGGGCTATAGGTTTGATCGGTTGTGAACCCCTCTCATACCTACCAATAAAGGCACATCTGAGTAAGAGATCACTTTATTCAGATATTACATTCAGAACTCAACATGATTTTGAATTTCATTTCTTGAAAAATGCATCTCGAAATTTAAGAGCCAGCCTTTAGCAGAATTCCGCGAAAAAGCTTAAAGGCGAGTCAGGCAAGCTTTGAAGTCCAACCTTCCTAGACATTATGGAATAGACTTCAGAAATTTAAATGTATTTAATTACATTCTTCAAAGTAATTGAGAGCAATTATAATTGTCACACAGGCTGGGCATTCATGTCCTATGAGCATATTTCTAGATAGAATTTAAATGGAACAAGAAAACATGCCCCCGCTTAAAGTTCTACTTTTAAGAATGGAAAACATTCAGCAAAGCTCTTGGTGTAAAGATAAGGTATTTTATCCAAATTCTGTTGGTTACCGATTTGAGCTGGTAACCTTCAGACCTAAACTGTCTAAGGGCCATCCTGTTTCAAGTGATGTTTTAATGCCGAAACTCACGTAGTATTTGAGATATCATGCGAATATTTATGTCATGTATGAGTCTCCATATGAAGTTTCATTACTAAGCCTCCAAAAGTATTTCAGATAACTAGACACTGTTTCTTGACGTATGAAACCTGATGGGTTGCATCCACAGAAAACTAATTTCTTAGAAATTTGAGTGAAAATGGTATTTTTTTCTTTGTTGAAGCGTATAATGATGTAGAATGTTTAGAAAATGAACGCATTGCATGGTGATACGTTGTGATAATTGCTATATACTTAAATTGATTTCCCAAACCGAAATTGACTTCCCGATTTGAATTTCAAGGACACTGCCTTTACATTGCATTGCACAGCTGTTGTTATCCATCAAAAACACTCAAAGATTGTTTTGCATAGTCTGCAGTTGCAAGTAAATATTGATGGTATTTGTAGCGATGGAAAGCAATATTTTAAATATGGCTCACGCTATCCGCCGCTGAGCTCTGTTGGTAAGATGAAACATGTGACCTCGTTGTAATGATTCCACAATGTGAAATAAAAAGATAATTCATAAAAGTTCGTTCGAAAATGACATTTAGATTAATATTCTCGATTTTCGTTGAATAATAAATGTACATACGTAACACGACAGCATGAGATTATATAGATTAATCAATTAAGTAAATGTCACGACGATAAAATTACAACATTTTATCATCTATTGAAAAAAGTCCTTTGTATGTCCTACAAATTTTCTGTTATAAAATATAAAACAGTCGTCAATTGTTTATAATTCATATACAAGTATTTTAAAAATAGGAACAGCTTTTGCATGCTTGTTTGTATACCGATATGAATAGTGTTGTGTTTATAAAACATTTTCAAAAGAACAAAATAAGTACCGGCAATTCACCCGTGTTATTATATTTTAGGTTACTTACCATCGTTTATCTTTTTGTCATATTTAACATTTTGATTTTGTAATATTTAGTAGTAAAATCTCAAATAGAATTTGATGAAAAGACGAAGATAGCAAACAGTGATCAATCGCAAGTCTCAAACAGAAAACGAATTTTGAGAAGACACGGGCCCCTGGATACACCAGAGGTGGGACCCAGGTGCCTAAGGGAGTAAAGATCTTTGTTTCGAGCCGGTCACACCAGCCGTGAGCCCATTGTCTTCTATGCAATAATTACGCCTTATCGCACCGCGGTGCAAAGTAATATTTACGTTATTTTACGTAACGTCAACAACGTCAAACTGTTGAAATACAAGTGTTGGTTTTTTTTCAGTTGTTTACTGTTGAACCTAATTCCGTTACTTTTGAAATGCATCATGGTAAAAGTGGAATGAAATAACAAGCGGATCTAACGAATCAAATATGATTCCCCGAAAATATTCTTAAACCCCATTTTTATCAATTATTCCCCAAAGAAACCCCGTTCCGGGAATTACTTCCCATTCAAGAGATCGCTATTCTAGCCTGATAAAATCAATGTCGATCGCTCATATATTATACTCCTGTTATCTGCACCTGCGGAGCACGGGAGTTTGGACTTTTAAAAGTGAGTCTCAATCAACCTCTTCAGTAATATTCTGCCTGTATTATGCACGGGGGCACAGACACTAGTTTGAGCTTCTTTTAATCTAAGTAAACAGTTTCAAGGCAGAAAATAATGTGAAACCGCGATTGCAATACAGAGCGACGAGATGCCACACGTCCACTTTAAAAAAGGCCATACTCCCGCTCCGCGTGTGCAGCAATCAACATGGAGTATATTTGATAGGTACGACGTTATGCAGACTCTCACTCCGGGGAGGCTCCAGTAAATCTCGCACCTTACAAAAGGCCCAAAGCCCCGTTGTGTTCCGCTGGTGCAGATAACAGTGCCCAGTAGATATCTAGAGTCACGAGACTCCGTCTGCAAACAAAACGCCCATAACTCCCGTGCTCCAGCGTGGCAGATTCAACAGGAGTATACTTGTATATTATTGAGGATATTGACCCGACACTCATTCTATCATAAGCTAACCATACGTCTCTGAAATGGTGAAAGTATGCCCGGGAAAAGGGTTTTCTTTGGGGGAGAAGATCTACAAATGGGGTTTAGAATGTTTTGGGATCATCTAAATAGTCATTTTAGTTTTTGAATGACCTTCTAAACCTATTTGCATCACAAGCGGCTGCGCAAAATTAACGAGAACAGTATTTATACTATTCATCCGAACCACATGATGTCTGGAACATGCTCTACTATTGGCACATATAGCCCAAGATCTTACTCCGTGCTCCGCACGTCCACACGGTGCTATGACTCAACAGGAGTATATTTGTATACCGAGGCACGCAGTGACGTCGCATGTAACCACTCTCCATTTCTTATCACCATGCCTAATAATAGCGATCTGTGAATAAGCGGAAGTTAGTTTCAGTGATCGTCCTCACCTGTGGACGTATAAACGGGCTATCTGTGCTTATGTTTTGCGGGGCTAAGGCGCCAGGCAGATCTATCCCCCCACTGACAGTCCGCGGGTCTCTACGAATCGCTTTGTGGGTGGCAACTCGCCACCCCTCTCCTAACTAATACCGCTTATTCTAGTTTTTTGATGATTGACCTTACAATCTAATCTGCCACTCTGCACGTGCTGGATAAATAAGCAGCTGCCGACCTCACTTGCTCACGAGCCCAAACTCCCCTATGTTGCTCTCGCGGTTGCAGTATACATTAGGACGTTATATATGTGTATATATGAGAGATCAAGACATCTGCACGCCACTGCGACATCGCCCGCTGTCCTTCCTTGCTGCCGATGCTACTATGCCGTTAAGCCACGCACCACATTATTTAGGACATCCCCCTCCTAGGCGGGACTCGCGATCGTTGACGACGACCTCCCTACGTTCTGTAACGAACTCTCGGTTCTAGTGGCTGCCGCCATCCGCTCCCGCCGCCGTGATCCTTCGTGCAATCGTCGACTACTTGATTGCACTCGTGTTCTATGTGTCACCACTCACCCCAGGGTTAGGCCCCACACCATTTATCTACCGCACGATTATTTGTTGAGAGCCTTAATTAAGATATGTAGTGGAAGTTCCCTGTGGTGCACCTGTTTTTCATTTCTAGTTGAGTCTGGGATATATCTCTCCGTGCCTGACAATCGACGCTTTATTGTATTGAAAATTCGTACTTATTTATCCCATGTATGTGGAGGGTCTAATCGCACGACTTAGAATACGTCGATCAATATAGCATCCGACAATCCTGCTCGCGGAGTTTAATACTCCGGTCTAATTCGTGTGAGGAGATGCCTTTGTTTAGTCTTTCTTCTTGTCATTACCTAACAGCTTTTGGCAATAACTTCTGCTTCGTAAAATACTAAATACAGGTCAGCTAACAAGGACACGATTTGCGACCCAGTTGATTGCTTTTATATTCCCAACGCTATTGTACTTCTGCCCTCGGGAGCCGTCATCACCAACCGTTGTAATGACGTTACACGAATAGAGATGGCGAACATTGCCAGACGCACATATTACTTTCTAGCATTTGTTCTTTGGTAATCCGCTCAAACAGCCGCCCTCATGATGTACGTCTGCTTGCACCCGTTATTCCTGGTGCGGTCGCATAATCTAGATAATGTTGAATGTATGTGTTTTTCCCTTTCACTCAAGGTAAATTTTTTGAATGACTCTGGTGTTCTCACTTCCTGATTATTATGTGAATACTATCTTCTTGTGCTCACTCTCCACATACTCTACTCTATCTCTGCACCCTAAAGCCACACATCTCTAACTCAGCTCCTCCTCACGAGTCATGCTTGTGCCACTGCTCGCCCTAATTTGCCTTTCCGTCGTAAAGAATTGACAATTACTTACTCTATCGCCACGGTTTTTGAGTACTCTCGAAATACAAGTATTTGAGCCGATATATAGTGTTTTGGCGATTTCGCTTGAAAATTTTACTTAGTACACCTTTATCGTAACTTCAGCATTTTTAGCATTTGACCAGCAAACATTTCTCTACGCTCTTCAGCTCCCCTGGCGTCCTACCCATAACACCTTGACTCTGCCTCACGTCCGCTATTCGTATTCTTTAATTCACTTCGTACCTCTCGTACTGCGAAGTGCCAACTTACCATAAACTCCGATAACCCTAGATTGTCAACGATGACTATCTTCTACATCTCACTCTCTATACAAGACAGGTCTATACTTTAATATTCATTTGATAATGCGCGCCATAAATAGTTTCAAATTTTAATCATGATCGCTTCGTTTTTAAATATTAATTGTACTATGATAGTTATGTTTAACGTTCCCAGGATTGCCATCATCTGCTGCGTCATTTGTACATTTGTTTCACCTCAATTGTAGTGAGGGTATACCTTTTAATATCGTTTTTCTAGCTCTGTGACTCTATTGAAGACGTTCTCTGATTTATGGGTTTTTTATTTGTAATTTATGGCTCACCCCATTCACTAATCACTTGCCCCTCATAATTAAAGCCGCGACGCACTTTGTCCCGATTGAACTCTGAATCTAAGACTGCTGCGCGGCGAACTGACATCCTTGGATCATTATTTCGCTTCCTCTCAATCTTTGTACCATTAAATGACTTACTCCATAACTTCATATCAATGCGCGCATTACAGTCTGGAATTTATTTGTCTGTCACTCATGGTTCCAATGAGAGTCCTAATACGGATATTGCGAGTTAGTTATGATTCCCCATCTCACATAATATGTCTTGGCCCGCCGAATATATTATAATCTTCCTCCGTTGTCAATTTCAGTTCGCCTATCAACTCAGTCGTCCCAATTGACGCTTTATTCGCATTTTATCATGTTCAATTCACCAACTTCACCACCTTCGCCAGACGCGTTCTGAGAACGTTATATTCGACTCTTTTATATACGAGCAGCGATATATCATCACCGGCATAATATACCCTTTATAAAGATAGTCTTTAATCTACATACACATGTTCTATCCATAATGCCGTAATGTTGAAGCGTCGCCTCCTATTCTTGTGACATTATGGTCAATCTTACTCGCTCTCTTATTAAAATGCCTACATTTATATCCGTTTCGGGCATACCCTAAATTTCCCTCTTGAGTATAACACACGATTGCTGTACTCTTCTTTATAAGTATATGTCACTCCACCGTTAACTGGTGAATTAAAGAGAATTCATTAATTATACATCGTACGTCATCCCCCGCTCCCCGTCTTCCGTCCCCCAGAGCCATCTTAAATCTCTATGACTGTGGTCTGTACTGCTCAAATAATCTCCCCCCTTTCCTCTTTGGCTATCGACATGACTCTATGCGAGCAATTGCAATTCGAAACTTGAATTTTGAGCCCCTTTTTTTTTTCCGAGACTCATAATTTTGTATATTAATGTCTTGTCGCGCATTTTAAATTAACTCTATCTCCGCATCGCCTATAATTTATCAATTGAATTAATGCGCCGCCATTGCAATCCACTAATGACCCTAATATCCACTTTACGGTCATCTTCACATGGACTCAGTTGAATTGTCGCGAGCGGGTGCTCGAGCGTAACTTACCATCTCCTCTCGATTCTATTGCATTCTCTTTACATATTGTGAATTAGCATGCTAACGGCAATAATTCTACAATTATTGCTTCATCCTTGCCCTACGTGTTAGTAACCTTTTATTTTGCCAGTGCATACTGAATTAAATGGTGCATACTTAATGCTAGAGCAATATTAGTACAATATCTTTTCAACATAGTCTGTCAGCCATTACGTATTATTCAATTGAAGAGCAATAATTGAATTAATGCTATCTTTTAAATAATTAAAGATATCTTCAATTATTTGATTTTATGTTTAATTTGGCGCTCCATATTTATCACTTCTGGTTTACAAAACACAGAAGGATAGATTATATGCACTTTTTAGTACGAAATTTAGATTTTCTTCTTATACATTTTGACAAGGTATCAAGTTCTTTTTCATGTTTGGTCCTTCGTCTGGCATGATCTTTGACAGAATTCATAATGGTGATTAAGTTTTATCGCCCATTGAATGACCGAGGTTCTCTGAATTTAGGACTTTTTAGAATAAGTTATCTCAGGTCCTCATTTTCAACTATATTAACACCACCAGTTATAACATGTCCTGCTTGACTATAACTGAAAGAATAATTTTATTGCTTTAAACGTTTCACCGCTTTGACGAATTTTCACATATATGGAAGATATTCACCATTGCCGATGAAGAGCTGCAAATTTAGATCTATGCTCAGCGCTTATGGCCATTTAGCAGGGAGGGGTCTTTATCGTGCCACACCTGCTGTGACACGGGGCCTCGGTATTTGCGGTCTCATTCGAAGGATCGCCCTGTCATGAGGACTATTCAAGTAAAGTCCATTGCTTTAGCTCAAACATAGATCTTTTGGTGGACAAAAAGATAAACATGTTTGTTTGTTTATTTTATGCTTTCTGTGTACATGTATTGTTATGCCTTGTACTGTTTCTATGTCTGTTTGTCTTTGTACAGCTTTTTGGTTGTTGTTTTTTTTACCTTTGTTTTTACCTTTGTCGAAATACAAGCTCTGAAGAGCTTATGTTTGTATTTATATAAATTCGACGCAAAATAAAGTTTCTGTATCTGTAATATTTTTGGTACTAGTATCGTTATCTTAGCACTAGTCCAGGTAATTTCACGACTAATATAAGTAACCTTCGGACTAATTTAATCAGGACTAATTTAAGTAATCCTAAATTTCGGGATTGACATAATACTGTGCTGGAATTTCATTTTTGACAACATTTCAAAAATATCTTTATTTTGAATTCAAAAATTCCTTGATGGCTGTTCATTCTAGTGAGAAAGATATTTACGTTGTACAGCGCCTGGTATCGTCACTTCACTGACAATACTTTTAAAACCATGGCCAAATATTCTTCTTCATTCCTTCAGTATACAAATAAATTTGTTAAAATTTGTGGGTAAAACAAGCCGAAAATCGATGCACATGGATAATAAATACCGAACCCGACCACACTATTAAAGCTGTATGATTTTAAATGTCAATCACGTGGCTGTGTTTGAGCAGGAGTGAATCAATCGCCCCATAATCGCACGCTGGGGACTCATTCTGTAAAGGGATTCTTTTTTGTTAAATGTTGCACATAATCATCTCAGTATTGTAATGAAAATGGTTTTCAATTTCTTTGTAACATCCAGACATGGTGTATTTTGGTTTCCATTGCTGTTACATGTAGTTAAATTCAGTTGTGTATGAATATGATTTTTTTTTCCATGAAGCAATGAGAGAAAAATTAATTTCTGGCATAGTCCTTATTGTTCTGTTAACTCAGCTGAATGAGGGTTTTTTTTTGGACATATTAACTTTAAATTCTAACCTTTACGAAAAACACCATCAAGCAATCTTCACCAGTCAAAGGTTATTGATTCGAACCCGGTTTGAGACGGAGGATGACGCAATTACGCTAATATTAAACATCTTTGTTTCAGATGCAAGTTTGTTAAGATCATAAAGAGGAGGGGGTGTTAATTTTAATTGCATCGTCATGAGTAATTCACATGTTTCGTCCTTTAATTAATTATGTTTTAGCTCATAGTCAACTTTAATTAACGTATTCAGTTTGTTGAAACATGATCGGACAATCCTTCGTTTTCATCTAAAACTTTGTCTATTTGTTTTTTCAAAGAAAATGAACTTCCATTAACCAATCTACGGTATTGGTCTAGTGCTAATTGACCACAAATTTTACACCACGTTGCCGACTCCGCTCCATGCATGTTTACTGTTTAGTTTAGTATTATAAAAGCCATTTTCTGATTGGATCCTCGCTACAAGCTGCAATACCAATCGTATATGTTTGGTCTCGAGCCCATTTTTAAATGGCGACTGATGTCAAGAGTTAATTCGAGGTAATAAACCAATCACCTGATTTGTGACGAAGGAGCAACATTATGCTGTAGTTGTAGTATAAAAAATTATCCCTCTTTACTTTGGTGATATGCATATGCCTACAATTCAAGATTGCAGCACGTGGTTCATCGTCGGTGACCTACGGGTGCTTCTTATGGATTCTCTCCATCACCACCCGTGGGCCAATCCTGTTCAAACAGTTCGTTTCTCATTAAATATACATGAACTTTTCGATCTTGATTGGTTGGGACTTGTTAGGCTCTTTGAACAATGTTTGGTCGGACGTGATACACTTGGTTGCTCCCGGCCATTCATACTTTATGAGAAACGAGCAAATATAGCATCTAACAATGGCTGGTTTGAGGGAGCGTATATATATATATATATAGACTCAAAACCGTGGTTTGCAACGATCCACTTCGTTGAGTCTATTGAGAGAATATTAAGTTGCAAAAATGATATCTAATATCACTTACAAACAAGTTGTTACAACAGTCACGTTTAAAGGCAACATTTCGTAACTTCTATGATTGTTATAAAGATCTAGTTTGCTAGTATGGCCTGCCAATGGATAAAATGCTGTCTGACGTGTTTCAGAACATTTGTTAAGCCGTTCTTTATGTACTGATTTTACTACAGGTTACTCCGTTTACCTGATCAAGACAATGGACTCACGACGGGTGTGACCGGTCGACAAGGGATGCTTACTCCTCCTGGGCACCTGATCCCTTCTCTGGTGTATCCAGGGGGTCCGTGTTTGCCCAAATCTTGTTCTGTGTTCTGTTTGGGACTTGCGAGAGTGATCAGTATTCGTTATTTTCGCCTTTTACTCCGATATCAAGGGCAAATAAGACATGAGATGCAAATGTTGTGACATGTTGTCGTTTTTTTTTTTATTTCATATTTCAAGCTACATTGTTTACATTGAATCCTTTCATGTTCTTCATGCTTAGGGTACTCTTTGATGCTGTGATGAATTGTAAAAGATCATAACACATTTTTAAACGTAATTTCAAGAAGCATATTGAATTTAAAATCAAATCAATGAAGGCATTCTTTTAAAATTAACATTCCTCTTATCTCATGTTTTCTTCCTGTGTATTATCTTTTGTCTGTACATGTTATTTACGACAGAAGCGGAAAACAATCGTAGCACTCTTGAATGAAAACGACAGAGGTGTTCTGTTACCTTGAAAAACAGGGGGTGGAAGTGTGAAGTGTTCCGAAAGTACATGTAGAATATAGAGTGTATACTTGTTTCCTTATCAGAGATGTAGGACATATGCAAATTTCTACATCTTTATGATATTCCTTTTTATATAAACATACCAAAACAATATAGCTTCAATTTCTAATGCAGATAACGCAAAAGGTCATAACATTTGGTGCCGGTTCAAAACAGGGATTCCATCGCATGCAAGTACATACGGCCGGAGTGCAACAAAAATTTGTCAGTAGTTTAAAAAGGAAACATTGCCTCATTAGTTTTGCAATTTATCAACAGCGGCACAATTAGCTAGGCCTAGTTGTCAAACACGAGTCAGCGTCCCGTTTTAAATACTTCGACGGATTCTTCCAACCTGTCATCTCGTGTGTGCAGCTTGAACTATCTTTCAGAATTGTGACTTTTTTGTACAATTTGTAGGTCACCGCGTCGTTGTAGTCTGCGGTGGTGGTTAGTGTCAGTTGCCTTTTCGCTTCCTGTACACATGTAAATACTGTATTGAAACACCCCCTCTCCCCCACATTTTACATTACAAGCCAAATAGAGGTTTGTTCAAATCCTTTTGTGCTTTCCCATAATAAATTTTGCCTTCAGAGTCAACTGATAATGCTTTTGATACAAGTTTCATAGACATAGAACTGTTTTTGAATTGGGAGGGGGGGTGTAACTTCTAAATGTGGCAAGCAAAAAAAAAGGTTCTGTCAAAAGGGAGGGGGGGGGGGCAATCCCCCCCCCGGCTCATACGCCCATGAGTTTTAAATGAATCATTGCAGATTATAACTATCCAGCTATTAGTTGAGTTCCTTTTTTGTCCAGGTCTTTGAATGTACTTTTTGTTTTGTTTTTCTATTGATGTGAACCATACTTTTATAGATAGAAGCAGAGAACTTGATTGATTGATCATATGTCCGCAGAAACCGATGCCCGGTGTCACGTACAGTAGGTGTTGCACGATAAAGATCCTTCCCGCTCAAAGAGCATAGGCCTAATTTTGTTCACTTGCAATGGTGAACTTCTCCATATGAGTGAAAACTTCTCAAGTGTAACATATAACACCAATCCAAATGCTGACCACACTCGCCGTTGCTTTAACTTGCGTGATCAAGATAAAAACTCTACATCATCGCCAGAAAAGCTAGCTCACGAGCGAGACAGCAAAAGTATCCTCTTAAACTGTCAGCTACACTACTACAAAATCCATTAACTTTCAATTGCTTTGAATATCAAAACTTGGTTTGAAATTATAAAGATTTACCGCGGGTTATGAATTTTTTTCTGCAATGCTAGTTTCCTTCATCACCCAATAAACCAACAAAGAAGGCATTTTATTGTTTAAGTATTTAATTGCAAATCATAAAGCGAATACTGTACTTTGATAACAGTGTTTTCTTCAATAATGAAATCTATCATGTTCCCCTTTAGCAAATTGGTGATGTCAATCTAACCTGACCTGCGGATCACCTGCATCTTCAAAGTTTGTGGAGATACATTATGATAGCATGAAACAGCTCGTGGGGTCTTCAGCTTTAATGTTCTTTCTTGGGTTTAAAACCTTCATCTTTTCAGATAAATAAAAATCGCCAGCACTTTAACATCTCTGGTGGTACATCATTTTTGTGTGAAATTGTTGAGGAGTAAACATAAAGTTTGTTTTGCAAGACATGGTTATTACTTTGTTGTGATTACAACGGTGTCTTATTTTGAGTTCAAATCATGGTTTTCTTGTAAGTTTCTTGGAGTATTCGTGTTTATCTGTCTCTGTGACATTATATTGCGTTAATGTGATTGTGTGCTGGGGGTGCAAACTGCATGTCAATGCACGTCATTTGGCGTAGAGACATCCCTCCCCACTTTTCGACACTTTCCATGTTTATAATTGGCATGCATTTGTTCCCTCCCGTCCCTGAGCATTAGAAAATTCTTCCCACAGGCCTAGACTGATCTTGAGATTTATTTAGGATAAGAAGTATCAGACATCTGTGACCCTATCTTCCGTAACTCCAAGTAAAAGTACCAGATTTCTGTCAAACAGATATGGTTATTCTAGAACAATTTTCGCCTCAAAATGTGTAGTCAATATACCATATCATATTTAAAAATGTATATCTTGTCATAGAAAATACAAATGCATCAACCATATGGCTGAGATATGCAGTATATTTTATTTAAACAGATGCCAAGTTTCCATGCAATAGAAATGTTTTCACCCAACATAGAAATTTAAATGGTCAATGAGTTTCATGTAAACTGAAAGTAGTTTTTTATTCTATTGTTATCACAATTTTGCTTCAGCAAACATGATAAACATTCCTGTCACCCCATGTGGAAAGTGAAAAAAAAAGTTCTAGCATTAATGTTTAAAGGATGCGTATCAATCACTACTTGTGTCGTAAAGCTTTTAGAGAAATCGTTCTATTTCCAGGATATTTAAACATTGTTTTGATACAATTGTCATTGATTAGAAGATACATCATTAAAGTCGAGCGGATGGACAGATATCGTCAGCTCACTAAATAAAGACTAACTCTTCAGATATTTACATTCACCACGCTCTTGTCTGTAATATATCTTTGTTTTTTCAGTGGTGAACGCACTGGTAAGCGCAAGTAACCCTTTAACGTGACATAAAGGCTACACTTAAAGAGTTTTTTGTCACAAGATATTTTTTATTTCATGAGGGACATGAAAATGATGGAAGCGTAGCGGTAATTTCTGTATAATCCATTTTGCCTATTATTCAGTTTATTATGCTTTCATTATTCATTTATCCCCATAATACAAATAAACTTAAACGTTTTCCTTAATAGCACGTGATAGTGTTTTGTTTCAGAAGGCTGGGATTCATCAATAACTGTTGAAGCCTTCATTATCGGCCGCAGGAACGGGCGGTCTATTTGTGGTTGTGTTAGAAAGAGCGCATGGGGAAAGGGAAAGTCCCGGGGGAAGTCTTTATTTGAGTGTTTCGATGAAGTGATTCTTTTTTGAGTTTTGAATAAAAGATTTTAGAAATACGAATAAATAAATGTATTAATAACTCTGATCAATGCGTTTTCATTCTTCTTCAATATGAATTTACGATTTTATACAAAGTTTTTACAACAAGTACTCCAAAAAATGGCAGCGTGTAAAATATAGAAGCAATTTGTCATGGGATTTCCAAGTTATAATTCGATAAATGAATAGATAAAACAAGTTCTTTGAAATGAATATGCCGCGGCTTCAAATATTTTGATTTATGTATATTTTTAATTGATGCTTTAAATTGTGTAAAATCTCCACCTGCAAATCAGATTCGCATTCAATATAGCCAGTCCAGCAAGAGCTATCGCCATCAGCATGTGACACAGTTCCGGGGTATGCCTTTCATTCTGTTTACGCCCCGTGTGGACCCGGGTTAAAATAGGTCCTCAGTACCCCTTGCTTGTCGTAAGGGGCCACTAAATGGGGTGGTCATTCGGATGAGACCGCAAAAACCGAGGCCCCGTGTCACACAGCAGGTATAGCACGATGAAGATCCCTCCCTGCTCAAAGGCCCCGAGTGCCGAGCACAGGCCTAAATTTGCAGCCCTTCACCGGCAGTCTCCTTATGAGTAAAATATTCTCAAGATGGACGTAAAACAACATATAATCAATCAATCAATCAATCAATCTGTTTACATTAACCCAACACTTTCTGCAGCATTATGATGGTACTTTAACATTTTAGAAATCAATTTAGCTTCTGTACTTCAATTTGCCCTATGCATAGGCAGAATTAGGATTTTACTGTGGAAGGGCGTGGGAAAAATGTAGGGGACAAGGGTATCTTAGTCGTTTCTGTGTTTTTCTTGGAATAGATTAAGAATACTTAAAATTTTAACGCCCGATTTGATGCTTTGCATTAAATTTATCTTGTCAAGAGTATTGGTTTGTACCTTAAAACGGGTGTGGTGGATAAATGTCATTCATCTTCTGCGCATGCGTGTCTCCAATATGGCCGTATATCACGACATGTTGTAGTGGGTGTTCAGGCTCGCCACTGCACATGACCCGAGTTTCGACCTTTAGGATCGGCAGTGGTGGTTTGCGAGAGGGTATTATGGTTACCCACTCAGACACGTGGGTTCCCTCCTTATGGTCCCGGTCCCTTTTCCTCCAACACCAATGATCCTTTCGTGAGCCGACGAGAATCATTGATATACGTTGTAGAAGTTGTTTGTTAATGGTCGTAAAATCTATAAAAAAAAAAAAAAAAAGGCTTAAAGATGGGAAAAAAAAAGATGTTGACGCTCTCTGATTTGATATTATCTGTTCTCTCAAAAAATGAGACCAAATAACGATGTGTAGATACAGATTTGACAAGCATTATTAATGTCTCGTCCCATTGTCGCTAAGACTTTTACCCTGACTTAAAATGACATTGTTGACCATGATATTTCAGTTTACTAAACGAGAGATTTTCTGGCATTATTCAAAAATCATGACCAAGGATGCAGTTGTAGACAAAATACACGTCAAATCAATTTATCCTTCTGTGTATATAGGACGTGAACTGTTGAAAATCCTCTCTGAAATGGGAAGTCCAGCATTACAAAATAACCAGCTGGAAGACGATGTGCATGAGAAAATAATTACCAACTACTTTTTTTAACACAGATTAATATTAAAAGAAACGCTTCTCGAAATTTCATTTCTTAATGGAGCTTTTTTCTTTCGAATAACAGCTTCTCGTGCTAAAAACATATGACAGAAATTCTTAATCTGACGGCTCTCTGGAGTTAGAAATCTAATTCTGTTTTATGCTGCCATCCATCGGAATTTCTCCTCCTAAACAGGAATTTAATCTATCAATTTCTCTCACGCTGTTTAATAAAATGGGGTTTGTGCCATTTGGAGAATAAAAAAGGCGGGCACATTTTGTACAATTAAACTGACAGAGAAATCCAATTCTTTGGATGCTATAAAAGCAAATGAAACGATATGTTGCTGTTAAAGACAATGATTCCTTAAGTGATACCAATGAACGTGCGGCATTAAATTTTGTGCTTTTTGATCCACGGTAGAAAAAAAGGACGTTTCGATAATAAAAGTATAAATCTTGCTGTATACGTCACATTCATATTTTTACTCTATTAGTTTATTTTTGATCGTTTAAAGAGATTTTTACAAGTGTTTCCTACTTTAGCTGAATTAATAGTTTTCATTTTGGCATTCACTTCACAATTTACAATTAAATTTGGTAGTTAACGGATTCATTATCATTGATCTTTTATTGTGTAATATTTAACATTTATTGGGTGGAAGATTATGTAAACTTACATGCATACATGTATAAACTTCATTTTACACCATTGGTAAATTGAATTGAATAGAATATGCGATTGATGGCTTATGGTATATTTGAAATGACTGCGTTTTCTATACATATTTTAAATAAAAATATCAGTTTGGCGGCCATAGTGCGGCATTCTGGGAGTTATACAGAACTGCAATTTTTAGTTTTCCCTAAAAACATTAAATCCAATACATTTTACGCAAAAACACGATTGCTATTTTTATTCAGGAAGTTCTGTTAAGTAATCTAACAAAAACTTTTTTTCAGATAATGAACTAGGTCTTATGACACTTTCAATTTACATTCGATTCTTTCCGTAACGTCATGTGATATATGCATCTATATTCTATAGCATGAGGTACGTATACCCATACGAGGTTGGCCTAGTGGTTATACTTAAGCAAAGCGTAATGTTCATTTGGCGTGCGTGGAAGAAACAACAGGTCAATTTCTAATCAAATTTGGCACAAATCATCCTTAAGTTAAGGAAATTCAAGTATATTAAGCCTATGTTCATTTATAGAAGCGGAGGGTGTATCAGTGGC
>CAJDSM010037321.1:3448-16576 GCA_903981925.1 Ostrea lurida
GACCATTTTCATTGGCAAATTAAATCGTTGATTTAAACTCCGTTGATTGGATAAGAGTTCCAAAACGTAAAGAACTTTTTCCTTTAAATAATGTACAATAAGTAAATCTTCATAACGACCATAAAATTCGCAAAATACTGACTTCACATGGGAACTGTTCAAATCATTTGTTTGTCATTAGATTATGCAACGTTCTTGTGTATCGAATCAGATGGTGTGTCCAGGGATCCTGTGCACTGAGTAAGTGTCGATTAAGGAGATATATGTGTGTAATAATACAAGCCGGCAGAAGGTAAGGCAATAAAGGGATAGTAAAGCAAAAACAAGTTACACCCATTTTGTACAATATGTACAAGGTGCTCTAAATAATGGCTTTTTCTCAAAACAAAAGGAAAACGAGGCCATGGCGAGTAAGGTCCAATTAAGTGGGAATCTTAGTTAGTCATAATGCAATAAGTATCATGTTCAAAATACTGAAATTAAGTGATGCATAAAATCAGCGCCGTTTTATTTAGTTAAAGAATAAAGAAGAAAAAGTAACACATGTCGCTTGGGCAATAGAAGATAAATATTTTATCTCCAATAATTTCTTTCGTACGAAATCCTGTAATACTATTTCAAAGTCATGTCAATTAAAAAGAAAAGGAATATCGTCTGAACGTCCTCATCCAAGATAAACGATCTCGAGTAAACAGAGGAAATTAAACAAAGCCAATCAGAAGTCAAGCAATTAATATAAAGATAAAGGATAACTAAGGACTGTCAAAAGAATTCAATAGTGCCAAAAACTTAATTTTTGATAGATGTCAGGTATCCGATACTGTGAAAAGTAACATTATTATTATTAAGCTAATGTCTTATGTTAATTTAATTTGGCATTTCTGACTGTTCGCTGGTTAGTTTAGGTATTACGATTTCAAGGGATGTAACAGTTTGACTGGTTAATTTCCGACTTCAAAGAAACTGTTACGATTATGTCGGCAACGTAAAATAGCATGCACAAAATATGCACAATGTGACGCAAGCAACACGTAATTTGAAAAGTAAGGAAAAATGTTTAGCCAAAGTAACACAGCGAATTAGTATAATTGATTTCATCGATTCTATTAACTACGCTGTATTTGTTTAATTAATGGTAGAAATAGATATAAAGCATTCAATTATTCATAATCTAATCTTTTGATGTATAATCTTTTATTTGGCAAAAATATGCATTTTTGATCTTGTGGTTTTATCAATATGCATATAGTCAATAAAAACAGTTACTTCCACTTTGTGTAATGGTATTTTGGTCTATCAAGGGTAATACAGGTTTCAATATAGATAATATTTCCCTCGGCCTGTCAATGCGCACTTACAGTGCATCTTCGTTGCCATCTCCTCGGAATTGTTTGACAAGAATTGTGGGGCTTTTACCTAATAACCCCCCCATGTGGTGAAAACCGATGGATATTGTTTATCCATATATTTACGTGCCAGATTTTAATGGAATGTCCATTTACTTCTTAGTGAATAATGAATGTAAATAATAATCTATCAGAGATTAACTATAGTTCATTAATTCACAAAACTAGGTATTACTAATCGAGCACCCACAATAGACCTATGTAACAACCAATGGATAGCTCCTTATTACATATGAACTATCCAAATCATGTAGCCACCCACGGCGCAAAGGTTACATATGTGAGATCAAGTCTGTGCCTGATATGTTCGGACACCTCATTCAGGGGTGGAGTACAAACTTGTCTAGACATAAATGAGTTCAAACAAACTTTAGCGCTAGACTAGAATAATCTAGCAAGAGTTGAAATAGTATATTCTAAAAGTGTAGTTAGTTCGAATCTTTTAAATAATTAGAGGGGGAACATTCTCTTTAACGAGCTCACAATTCGAGATAATATTGAACATTTACCGCACCTTCAGTGAACATTTACCAGTCGACCTATCAAGCTCAGGCAACAATCTACCCTACCATAATCTAACTCAAACCTCAGGTGGATGTCACACTATGGCCTGTTAATTGTGTTCTCTACGCAATACAGAATATCATGTACTCTGCCACATCTGTTCCAGACAATAGAAGGCCAAGTAGCTCAAAAAGCGTATTCCTTGATTAATTAGTTAGCTAACGAGAGCAAAATCATCACGCCATTTACGCACGCATATCATGCTAGCACACATAGTATTCGCCGAGTATGCGCATTATTTAGTTGTGTTTGATTCTAGGTTAGCATGCGAAAAATGACACGATGGCCATCGTGGTCTGTGTTGTTGTATTAGTGCCCATCTCTGAAAGCTCACAGGTCCGCATGATGTTGTGAGACTGATAATTCAATATTCCGACAGTGAGTAACGCACTCTGAGTTGTTGCTGTTCGTTGTGTTATAGACATAAATAAACAACCCAACAGGGTTCTCACTAGAGATTATCTTATAAAACAATTTGAGAGTTCATAGGAGACTCCACAACGATTTTTTGTGTGAAACATAGGTGTGGTTGCGTTTCCTACAAGGATAAATGTAATGTATTTGTAGATAAAGTCCAGAACAAATGTTAAAGGCTGCATGAGTCCCAATTTATACTATTGATCTATCTCTAGTCATTTCAAGAACTAATAATTTTTGTAATAGAGCCATAAATGTGCTTGTTAATATGACAATAATAATGAATAAAAAGAATATCATAAATAAGTAACATGGTCAAAGATACATAGCCTACGCATGGCTTTACCGAAAGTGTTATCATTTACAATTTCATGTACGTATAACAAAGACTTAGATAACGTAAATTCCAATACGGTTAATATTCTGAATGATATTGCGGGAATACACCTCAAACTTAACACTATTGCAATTGCGATTACTTTTGAGTTCAAACGTGTGACCAAAAGAGAATAGAAAGAATGAGTTCTCACTGGTATTTGGAAATAATCGAAGCAATGTTTTCACGTATCGCTGTTTCTTTGCATCCGGATGACGGTGACTTGTTCGGATAATTGCTTATTGTGCAATATGATCCCGAACATTTCAATAATTCGCTAACATTAGATTTATTCGGGTAGCGGGCGTCGCTTGCTAGCAGGAGTCCTTTATGTTATAGGAGCGTCACCAGTTTTTATAATATTCAATGTCGTGTTTGTCTCCCCCAGCACTCAAATTTGACTGTCGTTTATCAGTTTAAAATTCCAAGACGAAAGTATTCTTGACGTTAACTTTCGGTATGATGGCAACGTCTTTGATAACATAGTTTAAAGAAATTGTCAGCTTGTTGCACTTTTCACACAATCTATGAGCCAAGCATGACAGTGACATATGTTTGCTACGACTCTGAAAAATCAGTAAACACACCGATTCTTTTGCGTGAGCCTTGTTGCTATAGCTGAGTGATCACCTGAGATGCTTTTCGTGAACTATGAAGTAGATGTTGGCGCGCTCGTATAAAGTCAGATTGATACAAATATGTATAGCAAGTGAATACCTTGATTCATATGCGAGCGTCGTCTTGATTGCTAGATACAGGGGATTCTGAGGGGAGCGCCCTCGCAAGGAGAAGAAAAACGTGTTTAATGCAGGATCCACCAAGTGGAGGATAAATTGGTCCCTTGCAATAGGATGACGACGTAAGAGAATATTAATTGGCCTAACCTCGCATAGGAGCGTATCTCGGTCCTAAAGGCGACGGATTCTAGATTGAGGCAGCTAATTTAAATTATACGAATCATTATCGAGATTTGCACGTCAAAAGAATGAAGCTGGGGAGAGGTACTCTGCTGGATACTGTCTAGATTTCTAAAACTTAGGCAAGGCTACCATATTTGGAGTAATTATTCAGATGACAACAAACAAGGATGTTACTCCACTCATAATAATAAGATGATATTACTATGATAAAAAAAATTAAGAAGAAAAAACAGCGTAGTCCTCACTAATGTGGCATCATGTGTGCGATTGCGGTATTATTGTACGATTTGAACTGTATCTGGTAGAGGTAAGATATAGTAAGCGATCGTGAATGTACTTAAATTTTATTGAACGATAGTGTATAAAAAGTTTAAACAATAGTCTATGTGCTTTATGGTGTGTGTCAAAGTAGACTCAAATACTCGTGATCGTGATTTGAATGTAGATAAGTTTGTGATCATGATTTGAAATGTTGTAGATAAGTTGTATAGTTATTTGATTTTTGTAGAAATTGGATTTCGTTGAATTGAATGTTTGGTTAGAATCGTGCAGGTTTAGATTATATTGACGTTAGAATTTTACGTATACGAGGTTTGATTCGTTGGTTTTATTATCTAGAACTGGGTGGTGTTAAGAAATTATAAGCTGTAGGTTAGTGACGATCACAGGTGGTGATAATAGATAAGGTGCGTACCTTAGCGTGATCATAAAACAGGATCGCGGAACACCATTGTACGTTCCCAATTCCATCGCATCAAAGAAGAGGAGGACACAATTCCGTACTTTGAGGGCGCATTAATGCCACCACAAACACTGCAGTTAATGTAATTATCAGTACACATTGATTTTTCCCTCTAAGAGTTATCAGTGTTGTTTCTTACGCGTCAAATGAGCAATTATTGTGGGTAATGTTTTTCTCCAAAAAAATTTTATCTACACACTGATAGTTAACACCCACGTGGCAACATAGGCAGTTTCACGAGCTAATACATCACCCAACAAGTCAAAGATTGAAATTTCCCTACGCAGAAAAACCACCTTTTCAAGTATCCCTATCCCCCGACTATATATTTTTCGCGGGAAGTCCACCATGATAAACACATATACACATTTATTTTATTTTTTTTTCTACCTTCGGTGGTCCTGAATAGATTATAGTCACTTCATATACACATATAGTACATTGTAGTGACCTACAAATTTGTGCTAGTTAGTTTTCACAGCCAAACACTCTGTTACAGACTTTTTTGCCACATGAGCGTGCCAAGGCCTGTTTCAGATTATTTAAAAATACATACTACTCTACATTTTTGAGCGTATGGTGCAATAGTATTTTTTCCTTCATACCGTAAAACATCCGATGGTCTGCTATTGAAACTTCACAGTCGGCCAGCAAATAACAGTTTTGTTATCATTTTATATAACAAACCACACTTTCTTAATTAACTGCGAGATGTATGATAAGATCTCTCTTAATTATCATAAATAGGATTTCCTACATCTTCCTGGGCTCACGGCAAATAAACAACAGGTTGTTATTGTTCAAACCTTGTCACCATAATATTAGCCGGGTCATACAACATGGTATTACATAGTCGATACCGTCTTTTCAGTGTCAGCGGATATATACCACTAGAAAGTTATCTAGTGTAATCTTCCACTTATCATAAAAAAAACAGTTACAAGGACCAGGTTTTTAATACTAACCGCTCTATATAGGGACCAGCCTATAGAGAAATAGATATCTTTATTTTATATCAAAAAACATGTCAATATACATGAATACAAACATGGTTACAGCATCTACATTCATACATAGTAATGCTTAACCAAATGGCCAGAGACAAGAACACAGATTGTCAATATATTAACGAATACTTTCTATTTTATTCGTATTAGAAAAAATATTGTTTTCTGACAGATGTGGTACTCATATAGTACGTGGTTGTCATATTGGCCAGCGAAAAATTACAGATTGATTACTTATCTAGAACTTTCATTTTATTACAGTAAACAACTCTATAGTTATTGAAATATTAACGAAACCTCTAGCGAGCCATGCGAAATACAAGTAACATTTGCTTTACCTACATTGCAACTACTTCTTTCATTTGTTATTAACTCCAGTTCAGACAGGAATGGTGTTTATATACGAACACTCTACTCGCGCATACGGTACGAAGAAAATACAGTGCAATTGTTAATATTATCATTTTCAAATATCCAATTCATTCTATACAGCGAAGTGATATAACAACAATATGGTATATAACGGAGACTCTCATATGGGGACCTATGTGGCACAAGTGTTAGTTGTAACCAGACTTTTCGGATTCATATATATTATCCACAGGAGGTAGACGTAAAACTATTTTACGTGGGTGATGCAACTTTACGATTGTCTATGCTTTTTTAAGTACAAACTAAGGCGCGAGACCATAAAATGGACTCTGTAGGATTTACTAACTTTAGCGTTGAGGCTAATACGTGATATATAAGCGGTAAGTCATTTATGAGCGAGCTAGTACATACTTTTTGTGATTTATGAACTATTGTGCTCTTGTTATGAAAACGGAAAGTAGAAGGTATTGGTTTGTACTGACAGTCAGCAGATTTGTGCATTCATAGTGCTTATTACTCTCGGCGTCTATGAGATTGCTAATGCTTTATAAGAATTAGACACTGTGTGGTTCGGTGATTAATTAGCGTTGGGATATTATTTTAGATTAGATATCATTGGATTGAGTCCGACTTTTTTGCTGCCATAGAACTTGGTAGTAACCGCTCGTCTCAGTTTGTGTTTCGTGAAGGTATCGAGTTTATTAATTTTCGTACGTCTTGACTGTTTTATGAAATTTCTTATTCGTTTTCATTATATTTCGAATCTCTTATTATTTTGTTTAATCTCCCACGTATTGATAATTTATAATGTATAAATCTTATGGTGGATTGATGTGTTATTAGGAAATAACTTGGTCAGTTGTTTGCTGGGCCGATGTAGAAAGCGTGAGTTCGTGAATTAGGTGTTTTATGGATATCATTAGCTTTTGTGATTATTGTTTTATATACTGTATGGGACATCCGTTTCTGTTAGGATTGATCTTGGCGCTACTTTGTGTATCGAATACGGGTGTAGAGGTCTACGAGGATTGTGATAATCGTCGGCTTATGAGTCAGAGTCGTTCCTTTATATTAGATGATGTAGTTCTTCGGCTGATTGTATGTATAATAAAGGTAGCCACATTAGGTCGGTCTGTATCAGTTCTATGCTGGTTGACTGACCTGAGTGATCACTTTAACGCGTCTAGTTCGTTGAATTTCTATGCAGTCGTTTTTATGCTGTATATCGTTGTGAGTTTATATTATTATCTGTTGTCGATTTGTGAGTGCTCTGATAGAAGCAGATAATGTAGTTTGAATACAATGATATTTTCCTAGTTGAAGACGATTACCACTCCCATAGTGTTTGACCAAAGATCGTGTTGTGAAATTCTAGATTGCTTAATATGTAACGTAGAAGCAAGTAAAGTTCGGGAATTCATGAATTTTAATGCTAATCACAGGTATGCTCCAACAGCTTTATCTGAATGTATTGAAATCACTCTTGATTTTCGAATCATTGAGCCTGTGGTTATGGGTAAGGACCATGCTTTAAAGGTGAGTCACCGATAGAGAATCAGCCAGTCGTATTTATGTTTTAATGGAAAATGAAAAATACTTATCTTTTTTGTGACTCATGAGTTTTTACTTTTATTGTGTAAGTAAAGTGTAGAGTTTCTGTAATATCGACATACAATTTAGCAACGGCATGGTGTTATACCATGTTATTGATATGCCTTAGTGATCTATGAGTTTAGCTCGTTCATGGAATGCTCGTATCTAGAAGGTGTCAGTGCTCATACCTTAATTAAGCAGTGGTTTGAAATCAGAATACATGTAAAGATATGATTATATTGCTAGTATATATGTTTTATGCTAAATACGCCGCATATCTTTGTGATTTCTCTTTTAGTGCACATAGTATATCATTTCTGGTAATGCCTGAGATTTAACTATTTGTATGATCTTTAAGCTTATGGTCGCCTTCTGTAGTGAGAGTAAATCTTCGCTTTATTTTTTGAAAGCGATGAGATTTAGTTTCTGATTAGTATTATTGTCCTGGCCTTACCTGTCATTTTATTATATATATATGTGAATAATAATCTTTTTGATCTCTTTCTGTCATTGTAGGGGATGAAGGCTTCAAGGGTGGAGTTTCGTGGATTTTACTGTGTCCAAAAATTATTTTGCATATTGATGCGCGGTGTGTATTTTAATGCGTGCTATCATTCTTTTGTGAATTTGGTTGCTGCTGGAGCGACATGTCCGTTCTATGGGGAGACTTCGAGATTGACTTTTGAGACGATCCTCCGTTTTTACTCTGGAGAGAGATATTACTTTATGTGATGTTGCTTGTTACCTCGAATAGATTTACTAAGCTAAAAAGTGGGAGGTTCGCCCCTAGTGGTCCTGAAGTGCAGATAGTATTCATATTTAATTATGAATTCTATTTATAAGGTTTGGATATAAGCCTTTTCTTGTGAGCCTATACATGGCCCTCTATCCCCAGAAGTTCGGTTGAAGTAGGGCAGTGACTTGTGTACTGTTATGAACTTGAGGATGATCGTTAACGCAGTTACCGCATCTCTCATTTGTTGTATTGTGGTATATCTGAGGTTCGCTAAGAAAGGGGCTCTTCGAGAGGGATATCTGGTGTGTTATTAGATTTTATCCAATCCATGACCAGAGATAGACTACTGGTGTGCTATATCATAATTGCAGTATTTTATTCTTTGTTGATTCTAGTTGTGTTATTATGTGAGTATGATATTCTATTAGTCTTGATGGATAAATTCAGGTTTATAGATCGAGGTGTATCCGTTTTAAAATTAATTGATGATACTGTGAATTTGTACTCTTCTCCATACATGAGTAAGAAGCGTGGCATAGCTTTCCAAATATTCATTTAATCTAAAGGATTACGCCTTGTCTGTAATATGGTCGTATTAGATCATTTATGAATTGATTGAGTCAGCGATTGCCTTTGTAGGAGCATATCATAGAGTTACGGATGAATTTCTTCCTCGTGATACCTCTTGGGTGCGATTATTACAAGAGGTAATACTTTTGGCGTAACGGAATGATCATTCCAGTCTTGGTTGATTTGTTCTCTATATCTTCCAAGGGAAGTCAGCGCCTCTTTCGGAAGGATGTATAGCGGTGTTGTGTTTATTCGGTTGATATCTTTTGCATGAATTAGTTTTGGCAATGTGCAGTAAGAGCTCGGTGGATAGGTTTCAAGCATCGCAAAGACTTATATTAGTGTGTATATATACTGGTGTTTCTTTCATCTGTGTGTCGGATTGGCATGCGCACTAGGGTGTCATGGATAGGCGAGGTTAAGGTTGCGACGGAATATAGTCGTGATAGTAATGGAAGTGTAAACGTTTAACTGTCCTTCAATAGGTATAATCCTTGTAGTTATTACGTATTTAAGATATGAATCTATATCAACTTTAGCAATCCCTCATAACTGTGGTCAGGGTCCTTCACAATATTCCCCGGCGGATCCTCTAGTGAAACAAATCTGGAATATTGAGACGACTATTATCAGCAAGCTTTAATATAAACCTGGTGTGTGAGCTCTTCCTGGCACACATTTGTTCTAGAGAATATTTCTTTTATGACCCCACCGAATATTTTTGACAATTCGTGAGCTAGTGATCCCCTTTCGGAAAGGGAGCCGGTCCCTTCGAATTTGAACAAAAAACCTTGGTAATCCCCTTCAACCAAGGATTGTTTGAACTTAAATAAATGCAGTAAGTTACATGTATCTACATGCCGTGTCGAGTCCCGCGTGGGGGGTCCGGGTTCGGTAGGTCCCAGAGCCTCCATAGTCCTCATTGGGATTGGGACATTAAAAAACGAATATAATAATTCAACCAATCAGGAGTTCTAGTTCCTAATATTTCAAAGTATAAGAAAATGGCTTCTAATGGCAAGCGGAGAATTTCGCGTTGTAATCGAATGGATGGAGTGTACTGCATAATGAGCAACACTTACAGTGGTGGATCCAGGCACTTTGCTCAAATCAGTGTTTGTCTGGGATCTTTGAAAGTTATTTTTAGGGTTCTATTTAGCTATACTTTACCTACACCAAGTAAAATAATATTGTTGCACTATTTAAAAAGGCGGGGACATTTGGTGGCTAGCGCCCCCCCCCTCGCAATTAAGGTCCGCCTGGGATGAGATTATTACATTGTTTCATGTAGGTGATGCTGTGTGTATTGGATCGCACCTCATTATGGAATGTGGTAAAAATGAGAAATTGTAAATGCGAGTTGAACAGGAATTTTTTTCTTACAGCCTAGATCTGAAGTTTGGAAAAACATTCTAATACCACGGTTTTTAGCATTCTGTTATACAGTTATATATTTGGCAAATAACTTATAATTAAACAAAAAAAGTCATTACATGTGATTTTTTGTTTTGTCAAAAACAACCCTGTAGCGTGGTTTATGTCATAACTGATATACATTTGTTTTAGTTTCAAAAAATATCAACGTACCGGTTTCAAAACAAACTGTATGGTTGAAATGCTTCTGGAGAAACTTTACTGTTTCATCTCGGTGGAATTGGCATTATACATTGGTAGGTATATATTATGAAGGGTTTCTTCTAAAAATTACGTTGTCCTGATCAGTTCATTTGACCTGGCAGGCTAAATTGCTTTTAGTGCCCTTCTTGATCGAGGACGGGTAGAGAGGACGGGCTTATTGTTTTTGAAATGTCTTGCCATTCTGTAAATTCTGGTCACATTCTGTCATTCTGCCTGATAATCATTGAACATTCGGTATAAACTTTTGAATGGCAGGAACTAAGTTTAATATTTCACATATGTTTTTATGGACAAACCTTTCCATTGATACGAACATTTAGTAAATCCTGGCTTGGACCTTGACAATTCAACTGTTGACCTATTTTCTAAAAATTCTAATTTAGACCATAACTTTTGAATAAGTGGTAGTAGAGCCTTTTAAATTTCATCATGCACACACTCTTCAAACTTGGTGCCAAAATTTTTGACACATTCTGACCTGTTGAACTTTGACATCACTATTCAAAATTTTTTTTTAACCCTTACTATAACCTTGTAAACAAGCCTTTTTCAAACTTAGTGGAGGAAAATATATTGATTCCTGAGCCATTGACCTTTGAATTTTTCGACCTGTTTTCCCTGAGAAGTTTAATATATGCCACAATTTTTAAGGGTAAGTTGTATAAATCTTTCAAATTGTAGGAGATTCGGAGTATGGTGTCGCAACGCACCTTGTTTGTTATAGATTATAACCATAGTAAGGCAAGGGAAAATCCATCCTATAAAACTACCCCACGCATCTTTAGAACACGTTCCACATTAGTGGGCTTCAAGTGCAGGCAATTATGAGTGATAATTTATGCTCTTCAGTGCATAGGAGAAGCCGACATTCTGAAGTTAAATAGCACTGTCGGTGCAGCTTCATTCCCAAAGCATTGTATATATATGGTTTCAGTGAGTAAATTAATCCTAAAGTCTAGAACACAGACGCTTATATTAGTGCAAATATCGATTTGAGATTACAGTACATTGACATTTAGAATTGGAAAAAGTATAAGTGTGGTGGTATTAGGGAATGCTTTAGAGTTTAGAAACTGCATTGATGGATAAGGAGTAATTATATCTATCTTTATATTGGTGAATGATTATTTTCGACGCTTGGAAAGCGCAGAGTAAGCGATATATTACATTCTAGTGACATAAAATATAATTTTGAAAGTGCTTTAAGTTACATTTTTGACACTTTTCTTCAAAAATATCTACAAAAATATAGTATGTTTATAATTAAAAGAGGCATGTTAACAAAAAGTGCCACTCTGGTATCCATATATTGTCAGTTAAAGAAATTTTCCGGAAATTTTGATGACTATCAATTTATACAATGGGATATTAGTGTGATGCGAAACAAATATCCTTCTATGAGAGGCTGGAAATTAAACTAACGGCACGGACTGTCAGATACACCAGGAGGTGTCTAGGAAATTAAGTGGTGTTTTTTTCAATATACTCACCTAGTAGTTATTTTGTGTGAGCGAGTATTTTGTGTATTTAGTTTCTAAATCTCCGGTTTGTGTTTTATTGTGACTATTGGGATATAATACTGAACGGTGATTCCCAAACAATGATTAATTGTTGACTATTATTTTAAAAATGCTCTAGGCCAACTACTAACAAAAATCGTTGACGCTATAGTTAAAGTGGTTATAACGAAATTCTCAGTTTAAAAAATATGACGAATCATTTCTCAAATGCTATCTTTAGTGTCTGTCTATATTAATTTAGAATCCTTGTTTGCGATAATACAAAAATGTATTTCATCACTGAAGTCATATATGGATAACTGATTTGTTGATTTCAATCATCTTCCTCTGTTGTTGGAAGTAGGACTGTACAATTATGTCGGGGGACTGGGAGATGGTTGAGGGCGTAGCGGTTGATGAGATTCGCAGTTTACTTGATTATCGATTGAAGGTGGCTACACGGGGTGTGGGGACCGGTCAGCAGAGGGTTCATGCTTACTCCTACCATGACAACCTGATCCTAACATTTACCTTCGCGTATATGTCGGAAGATCCAGTGTGCCTATACTAGATTTTGTTATTAGTTTTTTGGTATATTTTACGTTTGACACACATGTTAACTTCCCTGCGCTCTTATAGTAATTGGGTATGCAACTGCTGAAACTGGGCTACTTTCTTCACCGACTTTTACGAACTCTTTTTATTAGCAAATCAAACTTTCGTGTGAAGCTTCCGAACTCTCGCTTTGATTGGTTTACTAACGTTTTCTTAGTGTCCAAACTTTTACAGCAGACAACCTTTCCTCGTGTGGCAGTCCTTTTGAAATTAATGTTATCAATCAGCCTAAATTTTTCATTAGCGCACCATATCTCCAAGAATTCGACAAGAATTCCAAATGACTTTACACTGGGCGGAGGTGTTCAAATCTCATTTGTTTGTCACTGTTCGACTATGCAAAAGCTTCTTGGCGGTACGCTACGGGGGACATTGATTGGTCAAAATATTTGTCGCCCCAGGAGTCCGTGTCTGCCAAACGTCTCTTTGTTTTGTTGGTTATTGCAGTGGTTCTATCTTGGGAACGTTATTGAGGATTTGATCATCTGTGGTCCTTTATCTTTTTGTACTTATAACATAAGACCATAACACCCGTGTGTTTGCATGTAGCTTGATAATGATGCGATGTCTCTCTCACAGGAGTAAGATTTGTAATATTGTGATGGAATGGAGGGACTGAAGATTGAATATTCCTAAATTTTTCATTAAAGACTTAGAGTTGTTGTTTATACAG